>JAPSES010093283.1:0-21268 GCA_029822895.1 Maxillicosta whitleyi | reverse complement strand
GTCCGTGCATATGTCCAGGTGTGTGTCCGTGCATATGTCCAGGTGTGTGTCCGTGCATATGTCCAGGTGTGTCCGTGCATATGTCCAGGTGTGTCCGTGCATATGTCCAGATGTGTGTCCGTGTATATGTCCAAGTGTGTCCGTGTATATGTCCAAGTGTGTCCGTGCATATGTCCAGGTGTGTGTCCGTGTATATGTCCAAGTGTGTCCGTGTATATGTCCAGGTGTGTCCGTGCATATGTCCAAGTGTCCATGCATGTCTGTGTTTCATGTCCATGCTCACTCTGAGGGGGAGGGGCAGTAGGATTCTGCACATGCTCACATCCACATCTCGATCCATCTCTTATTTATTGCAGTTTATCTGGGTCATACACACCAGCTACACACTTAGGCACACTAAAAGACATTAACTACACACTAACGACGTAGTAAGACTGCATACATGATGAAGTTGCAGCTCAAACAGATGCTCACATCAGTCCAACTGGAACCAATACAACATTTACCAAAGCCATCTTCACATCTTTGACTCTGAACATGATGTTTATCACCATGAAAAGACTCATATCAACAGGTTTATTTCACTCGGATCTGAATCAGTCCAATCTTTCAGAAGGTGTCACAGGTCCACATCCAGATCGAGGTCTATTAACCTGGGGGTCTTATTCCCACTGGACCTGGTGTCAGACTGGTATGTGACCTGTGACTAAACAGACAAGGTGAGTTCGCACTGAGCTGAGCAAGAGGCAGGTAAACATGCCTCCTTCAGGTCACGTGACTGGACACACCTGTAACACACCTGGGCTCTGGTCCAGGACTGGGCTTGGTCCTGAACTGCGTTAATGTGAGTCATGACGAGACACTTCATGAAAACAGACGTAGGTAAACACAAAGTTTAACTCTAGTCCACATTCCCACTCAGATTAAGACCAGGATTAACTTCAGTCCACGTTCAGACTCATATTAAGACCAAAATTAACTTCAGTCCATGTTGAGATGCAGATTAAGACCAGGATTAACTTCAGTCCACATTCAAACTCGGATACAAAACAGATTTAACACTAGTTCACAGTCAGACTCGAATTAAGACCAGAATTGCCTCTAGTCCCAGATAAAGACCAGGTTTATCTCTAGTCCATGTTCAGACTCAGGTACAGACCAGATTCAAGTATCATTAGGTTGAGTCTGGGTTTGCCAAAATCTTGTTGCGTTGTTTTCATTGTTTTTCTTTGACTTAGTTCCTCATCTTCGTCATTTCAACTGAGGCCTCTCCTCTACATTCCACATGATTTTACTGAGGTCAACTCTTCTACACACATCATGTATCATATTATTTTACTCTGATAACTAGCTACCCAATAAAAACTGCTCACTGACCCCTCTTGGGTCCGGACCCTAACCAAATCCACATACATGCACGGTCTATCCCGATCTCGAACCCCTATTAAATGACTCGACTTTTACTGGATTTCAGACCCCTCCACTCCACAATCTGCTGAAATCTGAGACTTCCTTCAGTGTCTTCTACTGTTGAATTCCAACATTTTGTCCAGTTTTTGTCAAATAACACAAATCCATCAGACACGAATCTTCCAGAAATCAGAGAAAACTAGAGATAAACTGGTCAGTTTCATACATTTAGGTGGAGACCCATTCCAATTTAACTGAACAGATCCAGATCTGAACTGAGGGGATCCTTATGTGACCTTGAGACCAGATCCTTCTGACCACATTCTGGTGAAAGACGCCATCACTGGACCCAAAGCCTTCTCTCTGACTTCGAGGTCTGTTTATGGTGCAAATAAAGACGCCAACAGGACAGTTCACGAACTCCGCACCAACGACCACGTCAGGCTTCTAAACCAGGTCTGGTTATAAAACATTAAGTATTTAAATATATTTTTATATACAAATATTTATACTTATTGTGCATGTTTTTCATTTGTCTCTAGGTTTTAGTTCATGTTGGTGTCTAAATGAGTTTTTGCATCGTCAATGTCTTTAGGAATCAGAGTGGTTTCAGTTTACCTCCAAATAAATAAGATTTAACAAAACAAACTTAAGATGCACTGATCTCATCTCTGCATAAGTGACTGGAAAGCTTAGTGGTTTACACCACTCACTTTGGTGCGGAAGGTTGCTGGTTCGAATCTGATACATGCCTATACCTGTAGCCGCACAAGTGCCTTATTGTGCCACTCCCAAGTCCAGATAAATACAGAGGGTTGTGTCAGGAAGGGCATCTGATGTAAAACTTGCGCCAAATCAACATGCAAATCTGATTCACTGTGGTGAACCCTGAAGAAGAAACTGGAGATGCACTGATATTTATATTGATAATTAATGACATCTTGTCCCATGGCCAATACTGATGTTACTTGAGTTGATATTTATTCCCCTTAAAGAAATTTTCATTAGAAATCTAAAATTAGGTCCTATTCCTTTCAGGTCATTCAGATCATCACCACATTTATTAAAACAAACAAACAAAAAAAACCCCCAAAAAAACCCTTTCATATAACATATACTATGTCAAATAAACATCTGACAGTGCCATCAGTGAAAAGTTATCTCATATGATGATGATGATGTCTGGTCGATATCTGCAAATATCATGAAATCAGAGCTGACAACTATGCTCTCATCTGGTTGCTTATTGATATTTTATGTTTTCATGATGTTTTATAATTAAGTTAAAATCGCCACTAACTTCCATTCAGGACTGAAGCTTAAAATAAAAGATATAATTAAGGACACATGGATATATCGTTCTAACATTGGTATCAGCAGATATCATCTAATTAGTTGGGAGTGTCTTATGTTTATCTGCTGTGTTTAAATAGTTTTTTTCATTAATTTGTAGAAGTTGAATCTGAGCTTATTCACAGATTAAACAACGAAGGACGGAGAGACACTGAAATAGGTATAAATAATGGAAAAACAAAATAAATAACCTGAAAATAACAACTACATCAACCAAATTGTTCTAAGAACTTTGCCATCAAACTGTCCCTTGGAATACTGATTTGACTTTTATTGTGGTGATTATCAAACTGACTGAAAGGAAAATATTTACCATAACTTCTTTCAGTTCATCTTTTCAGCTCTAACCTCAGATGAAATCACTGCCTTTATTTAAAAAAACAAATCCCATCTGGAATCCTGCAGATTTCACATTCTGTTCAAGTCCAGAGTCATTCAATACTTTGTCAGATTTAATGACGCATTTATCACATCAACTGAAATAGAACCTAAGTCAGAGAGATACATTAATGATAATCATCTGATTCATCATCTTCTTCCAAACTGTTATTAGATTGCCTCCAAAACTCCCCCTTAGTTTTTATATTTAATGCAGTTTTAGTGGTTTTCATCTGTGACCAACTATCAGGTCAAATAACTGTGCAAAAGTTGTTAATGCAGGGTTGAAATGATCAGAAATATTCATTTCCAATTCTCCTTTTATCCACATATAATCAAGAAAATACAGGAGATATGTGAATAGCCTTAAAAGATGTACAAAAAAATGAACTAAATGAGTTGTAATGGTTAAAGTGTGACCTCTGACCCCATGACAAGAACACACAATTAGAAACATCTGACGTGTTGAATAAAACCTGGTATAAAATGAATGCATTAAATATCATTATCTGACAAAAGGGTTGTAAAGTGTAAAGGGAGTTCACATTAAAACTACCACTTCGGTTTATAGAAGCTGTTTTTAACCTGAAACTATTCTTTTTCTTGCTGTACATACTTCACACACATCCAGATTGGATCATAATGTAGAAACTGACAAAAGCACGTGTGGTCATTAGAACTTTACAACACCAACAAACAATGTTGGATGAGGACTTTACACAGTACTTTATGTTAAGTAGTGAGTTTTGTAATGGGTGTTCGGTTTAGATCAAAACCATATGAGCTGAAATCAAACAGGAGGAAAAGATATACATAGGAAGCTCAGCTGTCAATGTAATAAATACATAAATTAATAAAAGCGGTAGAATGCAATAATCTGGCCTTTGCCTCCCCTGCACATACTGGATAGTTCAATACAGACTTGCAAATCCAGGTCCCAAATAAAATATTTAAAAAATTAGGGACGCTGGATAAAGTACGACTGCTCTTGCAACTCGTTTCATGAAGATTCACTGCATTTGTGCCATTATCATTGCAACAGGTCTAATATTGACATATGGGTGTGGTCTGGGCGGGTCTGTAATCAGGCATGTAAAACGTGGAGCAGATTGGTTAAAGTGCCACAGAGTTACATAGCAATGGTTTAAGATAAATCGCTGTAGCTGGAGTCAAAATTTGCAGAATCACAAAAGCAATAGCATTGTAGTTTTATTTTCTGATGTGGGTTAAACTTACTGAGCCAAACGTGACAGAGCAGCTCAGTGAGCAAGTAAAAAAAATAAAGTATACACAAAGGCATGATGTGCAAAATGGTGGTCTTCCTGTTGGATTGGGGTCATGTGACCAACTGAAACTGCAATGTCAGTTCTGTCTAGTAGTTATGTCTATATTAACACAAATGTTTAAGACTTTAACACCTAAAACTTGTTGTAGGGACTTTAAATATAATTTAGCCTTTCCTACAAGATTTACTACTACCATTTATTATAAAATTATCCCCAACATTTTGTATTTATCTGTGAAAATCTGATATTTTGCCTCCATTAAATGTATGTCTATAAAACCTCAGATTAAATACAGAGGTTATCATATCAAACATTGAAAACATTTGACAAAACAGTACATCATTAATTGAATGTAAAAACAAATGTTTCCATCCACTGTCATTGATCCAACTCCATGGGTTTTACTGGCAAATCAATGTTGTAGAAGATCATGGTGTTTCCATGGTAACTACGGAGCCTCTGAGCGTCAGTGGGTCATATCTGATGACCATGAAAAGATGACAAACTGCATTTTACTTGAATTATTTACATGTATTGATAAGATTTATGGATCCACAGTAATGGAAGATTTTAGATCAGTACATGCTGTTTTGGTCAGAGAGGGTTAAACCATCTGCAAATAAGCGGACTGATAATTAAAGTGACAATTTAGTATGCGTACTGATGTTATTTCTGTTTGTTTACTGTGGTTTTGTTATTTAATGACTCCACATAATAAATACAAGATGACTGATTAACTGTTTTAAAGTCCGTCATGTTCGCGGATTGAAAAAAATTCATTTAATTAACGCAGAATAATGAGGTGGAAGAGACCGACTGAGATTTGAGTCCACTTGGTTTTTCAGCTCAGACGAAGTTAAAATAGAATTAAAAAGAACAAACCTTCAAAAACACCAACTGTCGCTTCTATCTTACGTGTCTGAGCCTTCAAGCGCAGGCTGTGGTTATTTCTGTCCATTTCCACCATTTGATCAGATTAAGGAAACAGAATACTGAGTGTGAATGTTTTAACCTGTAGATAGGCAGTAATTACATAAATCGATAAAGTAAGTGCAATTGGATTAACTGTCCAACTGTGAAATAGGTCATAAGATTAAAAAAAGATGCTGCTGTTGATGTTTATTTGTTCATTACCTGTTCTGTTTCATTAACGTGTTCATTTCTACACAGCTTTAAAGAGAATAAAATGGTTAATTTGTCTGTTTTATTAATACGATAATGATATATAGCGACAAAGATAAACAGAAACTACCATCAGCCAGACTTTGACCCTGACACTCTGTTTACAGCGACTTGAAGGCAACCCAAACACACCTGAGGTCATTGAACGCAACACAGACTCAATAGGAATAAAACATAAAACACGTCACAAACTGGACACGTGTGTGATCAGACACATGCCACCTCCACCTATGGAAGATCCATCTGGACCAGAACCCAGTCCCGGAAGTCTCGATCAGCACAACTGGATTACATGAATCCAGGTTCTGGTTTTGTCTCTGTTTCTCTGACCCACAAACCTAGAACACTAAACATGTTCCCAGACCAGAACCCCGAGGACTAGAGGGGCCGGAAATCTGGGTCTGGACGAGTTTAGCTCTGTTTCTGTGTCAGGTTCCAGAGCCTGTTTTTGGACCTGGTACTGGTTTGGGTCTAACATTCAGTCCTGGTTGTGTAAAACTTGTTTTAATTGTAATTCTGGTTTTATTTCTGACCTTGAATGTGATTTTCACAGTTTTGGATCATGTTCTTTATTCTGACTCTGTCTCTGGACTAGGTCTGATTCTGGTTCTGACTGTGGGTCTGGGTCTTATTCAGCTCTATCTCCTATTTTCCTTGTAATGCTACAACTTGTCCTACATCTCTGCTTTATGTTCTGGTTCTGTCTGTGGTTCTGGTACTTGTCCCGGCTCTGATCCTGGACCTGTGTCTGATTGTGTTCCTGCCTCTGGTTCTGACTGCAGATTTGTTTTAACACTGGTTCTGTCTCTACCTCTTGTTTTGTGACAATGATTAGTCATGCATCTGCACTCATAGCTCTGGTTCTGTCTGCGGTTCTGTCCCGGCCCTGGTCGAGGTCTTACCCCACTCCAGGAAGTCCGTGATGTGCTTCTCCCTCTTCAGGGGGGAATGGGACACCTCAGTGTAGAAGCAGAGCAGCAGGTCCAGCAGAGTCTCCATGCTGAGACATCCGTCTGCCTTCTGCTCCAGCAGCAGCTCCTCCAGCCGCTTCAGCCGGACCTGAGCCGACATCCTGACCCGGACTGCGTACACCGCCCCTCCGCTCCCGCCGACGACAATCCCTCACTCCTCGCCGCCTCACAGTCCGTGTGAGCGCCGCTTCCTGCTGCTAACGCCGCTAGCCGCCGCCCGTTAGCTCCGGGAAAACACTCCCGACATTTTGAGGATCCGTCCCGCGGCCGCCGGCTCCGTGAGTCCGTGTGTCGGTGCGTGTCCTCCGTGTTCCGTCAGTCCGTCGCGTCGACAGCCGTTCAGCCGTCAGGCCTCCGCAGCCTCTAATCCCGATAAATCTGGACTTTCCTCTCAGGAATCAGGATGTCGGTCAGACCGTCGAGTGTCAGGTCGGCCGCCGCTGCTCCATGCCCGGGGGTCGGTGTTTCAGCCCGGGATCGTGTCCCAGGACTCCGGGACCGAGTGGTACAGGACCGTTCAGGCCCAGAAGGAGGAGGGAGCGCGGCCCGGAGCCTCTGTGCGGGGTTTTGTGGACTTTGAGGCGGCTGCCGGTGTGGCTGCTCAGCGGGAATATGGCCGAATCCAGGATCCAGGACGGAGCGTCCACGAAAAGAGGCCCACGGTGCGAAACGCTTCCGCTGCACGGGACTGTCAAAATAAGATCCCGAATAAAGAGGTCACATAGAAGAGTAAAAAAAATAAAATAAAAAAATGAAAATGAGATTAGAGTAATCAAAGAGTCAAGCGTATTACAAAACAGCCTTTAAAATTAGCCGGAAAGTGTGAAAATTGGCTAAAAAGAGAAGTAACTGTTTAGAAAAATGTTCAGGGTTCAAATGTCAAACCTGGTTTGGGACAGCAAAAGCTATTTAAAAAAAAAGATTTATGTTTTTGTTTGTTTGTTTGAAGCATTTGAAATCAATTCAAACTATTTTGAAAAGTTAAAGTCTTTAAAAAGTGAAAATTTATTGAAAAAAGTTTAACAGTTTAAGAGGCAGATGTGTTTACAAAGAGTTATAACTGCAGAAGAAAAGTAAACAAAATGGCTCTAAAAAAAGAGAGACCAAAGTATTAATTTATGATGAATAATAATCAATATTAAAAAAAAAAACAGTAATGATAAAACATAAGGAAACGCGATTGATGATTTATTTGAGATTATTTGATCAGGCTAAGTTCTTGTTATTTGTGGTTTAAAATTCTTCTTTATAGTCTGAACATGACACACACCTGAGAATATGTCAATAATATAAACATAATATCCATAATTATTACTGCAATTAAATGTTTGCTCCACAATACATAGGATTCAAGTTAAGGAAGGAAACAAACGATTAAAACCTTTTATGGTGTTGTAACTGAGATATAAAGCTTCAAAAAAACTGAAGGAAAATTTATCAAGTGATAATTATCACGATTACATTAATTTAAAAATACTTCTAGTAACAAGTGAGCCATAAACATTAAATTCATGTTAAGTACAATGTTTCTGTTAAGACTTTTATTTTAAAGTCAATTCTGTCAAGACCGGAAGTGCATGCGTACTGCTGCATTCACACTTGACTCACCTGTCTGTAGCGTTCCCTGAGGATACGGAGGCTCCGCCCTCCTGCACCGGAAATGCTCTGGATACATGACGTCAGGCCGTGATTGACAGGAGATGGGGCAGACTGGTACCGCCCCCCCACCCTACGGACACGTGGGATCCGATTAATATGACGTCATCAACGTGATATCATGGTGGATTGTGTCTTTCCACAGTGTAGTCTTTATGGAGACTGTTGTCAGCCTTTAACTGAGTTTAATGCACCCCCCCCCCCCCACACACACACACACACACACTGATGAAACACTTGAAATTCAGTCCACACTGAATATTATATTTACCAAATGTTTCTGTCCACATGACAACACAAAAACAACCACAACCTGGTACACAATTTCCACATGAATACACACAGACCGGAGCTTTCAGAACTCTGCACTTTTATTAACCTCTATTTTTGAGACTTAAAACATTGTTGGACGAGAGTAAAAATATATACTATGCAAAATATCCATAAGAGTGTGGATGGGAACGTAATACCAGAGAACATGAACATTACAACTAAACATTATATAAAGTAGATTTTAAAACAATTCATCTGTTGTGTCTCCTCAGGTGGAACAACATAGTGTGTTATTTCAGAACCAACCAATGGATCTGTCTGTACTGGATATGAACCACAAACAGGATTAATTAAACACATGTGAAAAATGACACAAAAAATTTATATTATTTTGGGTTTACCACAACGTAATAAAAGATTCACATTACTTGTAATAAACATATATTTCTTTTATATCTAATTTATGGTTCTGATGAACATATTATTAGCTATGTTAGCTACAGACAGGACACACATATGTGAAGAAATAGGATAACAATATGAATGTTAAGTGAAAATACTTAAATTAATGCAAACAATATAAATAAATGTAATCAAAGTATGAAAAATACCACAAATATATAAATAATGACATGAAGTTGCAAAAAAATGAGACAAATATTTGAACAATATTAAGAAATTACTTGAAAATGTGAGCACATAATATAAGAAACGTACAAAAATACAAATATACTGATTAATAGAGAAGGAATAAGATGAAGCTATGAATAAACAAAATAAAGATCAAATGGAGGTGTTTATCACCGTATTAAGATGTTTTTTTTTTTTTATCACCATCTACATCTGATATAATTCTGTTTATTTGTCGTTTTAATGCAGTGAACATGTCGGTTCTTCCATCCAACACCTTTTTTCCACTATTTATCTAGATAAGACTACACCTCGACTAAAACAATGTTAAAAAATAACTGTGTATGGAACATCACACATTTTGTTTGTTTCACTTTAGGTTTTTCATTCCGGTTGATTTCAATCTCTAACTTAGTTTTAGTTTTCATCAATGTAAAAATGAAGTTTAAGACAAACACCAGCAGAGGGCGCTCACAACAGAAGTCCACATCCAGGTCTAGATTTAGTTCTAATCTCTAATTGGACCATTTGACATTCACTTTAAGATTTTGATTTACAGAACCATAAAATATATGCAAGATATACTATTGCTGTTTTGTTTTTTTGCACACTTATATATGTATATTATTTTACTTATATTGATAGTATTTTCCCAGTACATATTGTACAAATATATATATTTAATATATAAAATGAATATATAATTTATCGAATATATTTATTTATTTAGAGGAATATTAGCATTTTTTAATAGATGCACTACAGATATATTTATTTATTTATTTTACTGAGAGAGATAAACATATGACGTGAAGAAAATGCTAAAGTCTGAGTCAAACAGGTGAGCTCATGATTGTCCAGTATATGTTGTAGGTTGTCACATGACACCTTGCACACTGTCACATAGACGTAATGCACATTTAAGATATCGCTGCTTGTTGCACTGACACATACACCAAATTGCAAACCATGACCTGAATCAGTCACATGTTGCAGTCAGCTCATGAAGCTTCGAACATTACCGCGCCATCAACACTAACTTTGATACACGTTTCAGGCAAGTCTTTCGACACATTCTTCGAAGCTTCATCATGGACAGAAACATCAGTGATCATCAGGAACCTGGTTTCAAGATGGCCGCTCCCTGCAGATGACAAAAAACAGTGAAAAACACGCTAGTTTTTCATTAAATCCAAGTGAAAAACACGTTTTAATGTAGCAAATTACCTTAGGTGTGAAATAAATTAACTACAATTCTGGTATTCAATGAGTCAGGTGTTCTTAAAAACATTTATTGTGGCTTATGAACATTAGAAATCCATATTAAAAGTTCTTTTTACCAGAGATTATAAGGTTCCCATAGTTTCAGCTGTTGTTTTTAGTCTGTTAAGTTTTTAGACATGTGGCTCTAGTTTTTCTAACTTTCTTTGTTCCTATGAACCTTTTGAAGCTCCTTCGTATTCATCATGGATATAATAACAACAGGAAAATGCATGACAAATTAATTGTTTATTTATTAAACATGAGAAGAAATGAGCGACCAAACATTCAAATGCACAACCTTCACATGTGACAGGATACTTTAAAAGTACAGCAGGTTTATTCGTAGTACTACATTACCCAGGTGCCTCAGCTTTCATAGGCATGGGGATGACATGAAGCTCCATATGACTGTTTGTATTCCAGGTCCATGTCTTTCCACTGGAGGATTAGTTCACAAGGCTCATTAATGTGTGAACATGAGTTTGTTAAGTCCAACAAAGGCTGATGAACTTCACACAGAATCAGTGGGTGGAGACGGGATGTGGATGAAGGCATCACATTTTTAAAGAAGAAGAAAAGGTGAACTGAAGTACCCCCTTTTTCACTAACAAAGACCTTCTTCTGGTTCATAATAATATATTTCTTGTGGATCATTTCAACGTACAGGGAACCTCTACAGGTGTCCAGACGATGCTGTGGGTATGATTTGGTTTCGGCGTAAAACAACTAAATTAGCATTAGAAGAAAAGTTTACAGCCATATTCTACTGAGGTTTACGAAACTCAATAACATTGCCTAGTCACGTCCAAGACATCTATGTACTTATATTGATTCTACCTGGGTCCTGCTCATTTGAACATGGCGCTATAGAGGTACCACGAAGAGTAGTTACTACTTCCTAGATGATGAGTCTGATATCACCGCAAGGTCGTCACATCCTGCGTCACGAGACCCTGGTGTCGGCTTCATAGACTCCACATCCACATTGAAGGTCTGGTTGTTCTTCAGATTAGATGGACTAGAAACCACGTTAACCCTGTGTCTTAGATGGTTCTTGTTGGTTCTATTGAGCCTGATGTAATCGGTTAACTACACCAGTAAAGTGCTGTTCCTCTCCCAAAACCTTTTTCTGATGAGATCCAGTTTTGTGGAGCTTCAAGCAATTAATCAGTTAGTTGTTGAGTACTGAAATGATCAATTATATAATAATTTCTTCAAATGATTCACAACTGTGAATATTTTATAGAACTTAACATTATAGGCTTTAGCAAACACTGATCATTGATATTTTACAGATCAAAAAACTGATTGATTAATCCAAAAAAATAATGACAAATGAAAATAATCTTTGGCTGCAGCACTAGAACTGGTTTGAAGTTCAACCCCAGTTCCAAATATGATGTGTGATCCAATCCCATTTCACCCCTTGGCCCCTCCCCCTTACCTCCAACCCCTTGCACTTGGCACTACTATTTGGAACAGAGTTACAAGGGGTAGGGATTGAAACATTCCCCTATGAAATGGGACAACCCTTCCAGACCTGTTACATCATCAACAGATGGGACAACTTTGTTTCTGACGGAATTCATCACGTCGTCAGCAGCTGTAACTGACTCTGCTGCATGGGCTTTGGGCATCTTTTTGAGACTATCAACTGTAAAATGCAGAAACGTGGTCTATAACTCATTAAAATAACATTAAACGAACAAAAGATTAAGTTGTTTACAAAGAAAATACATACATTTGTGCGTTTCCTTCATCACACTGCTGCACTTTTTGGCTGTGTTTACCTCCATCTTGCTGATGGTTTAAAGAAAATTATTGGAGATTTGTCATACCCCTCTGTTTATAGTGTGGTCCTTTGACTCATTGAGAATCGGGACACCCCTACCCCTTCACATGAATGTGCAAAATGGAGGGGTAGGGCTAAGGGGTGTAAATGGGTTGGACCAGTGTAAAGTATAAGGATACCAGCTGATGTTGAGGAGGTAAAAACAATGATACGCAATACAGTCCAGTCCTTTAAATTGTACTTCGATCACCTCTTAAAAGTAACACAGAGATTTGGTAAGTTTCAGACATTTGCAATTCAGAAACAGCTTTCACCGTAGTATTTAGTCATTATCTCTTAGCTTTTATGGAGACTGTTCTCCAACACCGTACAGGATCAAACTGAACTAAGTCAACACATTTCTACATATTGTATATGTGGATAATTGCTACTGCTGTTTGGCAGATAAGCAACTTGAAATTGTATTTGTTAGAGGTGAGGCTGATTAGCTTAAGTTAGCCACCGGTCCAGTCTCAACAATGGTAACATTGACAGCGGAAGTATTCAGGTTGGAACTTTGATTCAGTAGAAAACACATCCCAGCTCATCTCATCTTATGCAAGAAGACTGGTTTTAACTGCAGGTGGACCTTTAAGAAAAACTGTGTTGTCAGGTGAAAACTCTGACTTGGTATATCTGAGCACCTTAATGCACTGTTCTGATTTTATTTTAAGGTTACATTTTGAAGGCATCTGTCTCTTATCAACTTCATTTTTGTCTATGATCTCCGACAAGTCAACATGGACAGCAGAACCTGGATGTGCAGAATTCCAGGTCACCTCTGCTGTGAAGTTCTCAGACCTAATCGTCTGTTTTCAGTTGGGTTTCGGTGGTTGTCCTGCTTTGGCTGGATGTTAACTCCTCTCTGGTTTCTGAACCCGTCTAGATGGTACCTCCTGCTCAACAGCAGCTGTCGGTATGTTGATGTTGGGGTCATCATCCACTTGGTAACACTTCCCCAGATTCTTTATGATGTCAAAGTTGGATCTTGCCGTTTCCACCAAACTGTTCTCCAGAATCCAACCGTCAGACTCTGAGTCAGGGTCACCGAGTCGGATGACGTTCTCCATTGCCGTCTGCAGGTACCGAACGCCTGTTAGAACCAGGAGCTGGAGAAAAAGTAAGTGACAAACGTGGATGAGTTAAAAGTTTAGTTCAGGGGTGTCAAACATACAGCCTGTGGATGAAAACCCAGCCCGCCAAAGGGTCTACTCCAACCTGTGTAATGAATTTGTGAAATGCAAAAATTACACAGAAGATATAAAGAATCACAGGTGTCAGTTTTTGTTATAGTTTCAGGGGCCACATACAGACCAATTTGATCCAAGTGGGTCAGACAAGGAAAATACTATCATAACAAAAAAGGTAAAATTACATAAAAATCTTTACATTTATAAACTAGCTTTTCACAAAAAATGTGAACATCTTGAACAAATCTGAATAACATACAATGTCTTAATATTATGCCTGTTAATGCATGTTTAGTGCATTTGTGACCCACTGCAATCTGTAAGTTGAAGCATAATATTGTTCAAATTGCACTTATTTTTCAGGTTGTTCATAATTATTCGTAGTATACTTTGTAGATGTACATATTTTTATGATGCAATTTTACTTTTTCAGTTATTTTACTGGTCCAGCCCACTTTAGATCACATTGGGCTGCATTTGACCACAGATCTAAAATGAGTTTGACACTCCTGCTTTAGGCTGAACTCTGAGTTATCTGAGTTTAATTGTTTTACATCCTTTCTTTGTTGGTCCTGATGTGAAATGTTTCAAGCTTGTATGTTCAGATCAACCTCTGTTGTTCTTTCTGGTTTGAGGCTGAGTCTCAATGCTAACCTCAAACATCCAGATGAGCAGTACAGTGAGTCCGATGGACTGCATGATGCCGGTGTAGTGGTCCAGCAGGGCCTGTCGGCAGCCCTTCCTCCACAGGTTCAGACTCTGGCTTCGCTGGTCATAGTTAAAGTGCGCTGAGGTGTTTCTGAGCTGGTTCTGGATGCAGGGCCGGGGTGACAATGTACTGCAGCAGCTGAAGGGGACCCCATCCATCAGGTACCTCCCATCCACATTACTCCTCAGACGGCTGCAGAGACAACAAAATGTCAGGGATTTAAAAGGGATAAAACACACAAATGTCTGACATATCAGAGACACATTATACCATTTGAACTCCAGTTGAACTGCAGCTGTTAATCATAATTAATTCTAGTTAATCCCATGACCTTTGACACTAAGATCCTCAGTGTTATCAACAGTGGATCAGTGGCCTCAATCTGATCACAATGTTTACTCTGGACACGACATCTAAAGTAACTGTGATGGTTTTAGGGAAATGTTGGAACAGCTCAGTCGAAACATTTGCCAGATACAATTAGACACTACAAACAGCACCACCATTTATCCATTTTCACAGTAGCTGCACATGGTTTGGTTCTAATGGGTGGCCACTAGTGCTGCGTTTCCACTACATGGTACCTACTATTCGACTCAACTCTACTCAGTATTCCTGTGGTGCTTTTCAACTTACATGGGACTCCCATATAAGTTGAAACAAGCTGAGCTGAGATGAGCTGGTCCCATGATGACTCATTACTCCGACACGGCTCGTTACTCCCATGTTGTATGTTCAGAGAGTTCCCGAAAACTCGATTCTTGCGTGTTTTCTCGTCTAAATTTTTACATCTTCCACCAAAGACTGAATCTACGTGACCGCTCATGATATCATTTTGGTCTGTCATCATGTGGATTAATGTATCACTATTGACTGTCTACTTCCTCTCTGATTTTTGTAAATCGGTGGGTCACAAAGAAAACTGTCTGACCAATCAGTGTCTGCAGAGCTGTGACACACATTTGGTGTCGGTCCCAACAGTTTGGAACCTCGGATGAGGCGGTACTAAAAAAAATAGTGTTAGGTCCCAAATTCCAGGTCCTTTTTTGTAATGGAAAAGCAAAAGAGCTGTGTCGAGTTGAGTGGAGTAGAGTAGTACCATGGAGTGGAAACTCGGCTTAAGTGATCAAACCTACAAAGAATCTCTCAAACCCAAACAGACCCAAAGTTCTCTGCGATACTTACTCCACCACGTTGCTGTTGGTCATGTCTAAGTAGCGGTTGCTGATCCACTGAACCTGGAACCAGTCCGGGTACCCAGTGTTCCCACAGCACTGAAACTCAATCTGCAGTAAGTCCATGGTCCTCTTCAGGTAGCAGCGGCCCGGCGTATCCGTGTCCTTGTAGAACCGCATGGCACTGCGCAGACCCAGAAACAGTGACTCCTCCAGTTGACTGCGGACAGTGTAGCACATGAGTGCCCCTGCAAGGACACAGGAGGTGAAGAAGAAGGTGCAGACCACATATGGCATCAGAACCAGCTTCCAGCGAAGGAACTTGTTGGTGTCCGCACAGTCCAGACAGATCTTCCCGCCCATGAAGTTGATGCCACAGGCAGCCAGACCAGTGACGATCAGCATATGAGGTACATAGAGGACGCCCTGCTCTGACATCACTTCCTGCCACTTCTGGATCTCCACTTTAAGATACAGGCCCAGACTGAACAGGATCGCTCCTGTCACCACAGAGATCCAGTTGAGCAGCCAGAGCAATTCGGCTAGCTTCTCTCTCTCTGCTTTGGTGAAGGTCACTTTACCAACGGCCATGGTGGACCACTGGAATTATGGGTGTCACGTCCGAAAGCACACCAACATGGCCGACAACTGCCTTATGGTGCAGCACTACTCATGTCCAATAGGTGCAGCTTTGACATCGCTCTGGTAATAACAAAATTTATCAGTCTGTGGATAGTTTGTTATTTATAACTTCTTCGAGTTAGTTCACTTTGGTAAATCTGTGCAAATGTAGCAGGTGAAATGTCCATCATTACAATATTTAAACGTGCTCGCACTTGAAAACTCTCAGCCTCAAGTGCATGCCAAAGTTTTAGCACATACAGTCGGACTGATAGACAGATGGACAATGAACCGATGCCAATACCCTGCAGTAAGGGCCAAGGGTAAAAAGACTTATTTACCATGAAATTGTGTTCATTACTTCTATGATGTCACAGACAGGATACTGTAAACTGAAGAACTGTAAGATCGAGATCAACAGCAAGTCTGAATTGACCAATGAAAACTGTTATAAATTACTTATGAATTTTTTTGAACCATTTATGAGGGAACCTTATTATAAACTGGTACTGAAGAACCATTGGTCCTTGATGATTCTGGGTTTATTCCAGTTCTTAAACTGAAGCTCCTCATTCCAATACTGAATCCAGCACCGATCCACTTCTCCATTTATACATAAATATTCCACATATGAGTGAATCTGAGAAATGTGTTTACATGTAAACGCAGCTCAGTGGAATAAAATCCTCCTTCTGATTGGTTGGTTTAGGTTTGACCGTCTTCCCATCTGTCCAGTGTCCAGTGTCCAATGCTTCCATTTTGTTCTTATTGCTTGTATTTATTAGTTTTCAGATTGAAATCCAATCCCGCTCTGAAGTGAAGACCACCCCTCTTAGTTGTAGGTCATCTGTCCTTAGGGTCGATAAGGTCAAAAGGTCAGACCCATTGCACGTAGAGGATGCAGAGCTTCATAAGCAGCTTAAGAAAGTATTTTAAGATCCACACTGCAGGTGGCTACTTTGAGATACAACCAGAAAGTGAGCTCTGAAAGAGAAAGAAGGTCAGACTTTAACGGTGAGCTTCAGTCACTGTTGGAGAGAAAATACAACTATTAATTCAAATGAAACAAGTCACTGAGTTTCACACTAAAAACAAAACAGAACCTTAACTGATGCTTCACATCATGATATTGTATTTTCCCAATAAAAACACAAATATTCTTCTTGCAACATATCCAACAAACAGTTGCATCTTTATATTTAAATAAAGAGTTTGTAAACCTTCCATTTGTTTAACTCTTTTCTGACATTCATGGACTGAAGACTCAGGTTCATTGGGTCTCATTTTTCTGTAAACTAGTCTGAAGATGTTCAGTAGTTTGGACAAGTTGGCTCAAGACCGAATCAGACTAGTCTAGGACCAGCACCCTGTTCTGCCTCATCAGACCTTTTGAATGTGTACACGATGTGGGTTTAATTAATCTGGAGATCTGCATAGATGTCTGTGGAAAAGCAAAAATTTCAACATTAATGACCTTTGACACCAGACAAGGACTGCCCTGGTCTCTGGACCTGCTGCCGATACCAGTCTGGATGCCTCAGAATCCAGAGAAGACTATGATGCTTCTGGACACCATTAATATAAGACTTCCTTTAGGATCAATGAAGTCTGATTTGGTGTTTGTGTCTAATTCATATTGAAGGGTTAGACCAAGGTTCTTCACAGCAGTCCTGACCCATGTGGTCCTGTTGGATCTGGATAAATGCTGGTTCTGGATGTGATGTGGTCTGAGGGGTCAGACACCATGGTATTCATCTTGGGGTTGAACCCTTGCCCTTTATACTCTGAAACGTATTCAGGTTCCTTGAAAATGTCCCCCATTCAGTTTTACATTGTAAAGGCTCATATATGCAAACCCCTTCAGATCTTTATTTGAGGGACATTGTTTTAAACCCATCTCCTGAAGGACTAGCCCTTTCCTGGATGCTGCTTTTGAACCAAATCAGGATTACAATCACCTGGACCCCATCACATTACTTCATTAGTAGATGCAACATGCAACATGCAATAGACTGTTTTCTGCCTGCACCAGTCAAAGGACATTTTAATATCACAGTTGCCTGTCACTTCTGTACCTTCTTCCATATTTAGTCACATTTGATTTTAAAGATCACGCTAAATCATCAGTAACATGGAATGTTGGCTACTGTACGTTACTGAGCATGCTCAGTCTGTAGTTCAGTCACATAAGGCACAGTTCCACCTGATCATATAATAACCTGAAACTAGTAGCTTTTCTTCATCAAAATAAATTTTTGATGTTTTACCTTCTTGACTTGAAGCTGTAGCTGGTGCCCAAACCCCCATCATCCTCTGTTGAAAGGTCACAGATTCTTCAGCAAATAAAACAGAAGTGGAAGTGTGAGACTCTTGTTGCTCTCGTCCTGTCCTAATCTGCTTACAGATAATCAGGCTGAACCTAATCACCTCCCATTCACCAGCTGGACCTTCAGTGTTTTGTATCTGATGGTCGATCACAGCATCACCAGTTTGGTTCGTATCTGACTTATCTACCTGTACATATATGTATACCACTGGTACTCTATGTAAAATCACCCCAAACCCCTGTTTCTGAAAAGATTCTCCTTAAAAAGTTTTATTTATCTGATTGTCTACAGATATTTTAGACCACAAGGTACAATTACAAGGTCAATCAAGGACATGAATCCAGCATCTTGGAGTGAATGTGATAATCAAGGATATTTCAAAAACATAATGTTGACATTCAATTCAATTTATTTGTAGAGCCAAATTTCACAACAAGGTCACCTCACAGGGGTTTACAGAATTTGTTAAATAGTTAAGCTGTTGTTGAATGAAATGGATTAAACATCCCCTCCTTTTCAGCAAAGAAAAACAAAAAAACCCCCAAAAAAATCCAATGGGAAAAAGAGAAACCTCAAGTAAAACCACAGTGAAGGACAGATCCACTCCCATGGACTGACAGACATCTATCTGCTGATATGGTCAGGGGTGGAGGAAGTACTCAAGTAAAAGTACCAATACCCTGCAAAATATTTACTCAAGTAAAAGTAGAAGTACTACATCAAGAATCTTACTTAAAAGTACTTTAAAATGTCCTTTAAAGTCTAAAAGTCCAAGCACTCACACAATGCATCATCAATTTCTGAAATGTAAGGAATAGAAAGTACAGATAACTGCCACAAAATGTAGTAAAGTAAAAGTCAAAATATGCATAATTATTTTTAATTAAGTAAAGTACAAACACAAAAAAACCCCAAAAACTTAAGTACAGTAACAAAGTAACACTTACGTTCCACCACTGGTTATGGTTCCTGTCCGTAAGGATGCAGTAGGGTGGGGGTACATGCAGACAGGTGAGGGTAAGGGAGAACATGTCCCAGTATTAAGAGTTTGTTTTATTAATATAACAACAACAAATCATAGGCATTTGATCATAAAGAAAATTAAAATATTTGACTTAAAAATTTATTCTGGTTTACCAATGAGTTGGATTCGTGCCAGATTATTATGATGATCAAATTTACACTGGAGGCTATTGAGACACAATTTGGACTTTTGTCTTTTGCCAATGTTGAGCTAGATTTAATCAGGATGTAAATGTATACTTTGATGACTTCTTATATTCCCAAAAGTACTGATCTCTGCTTGTCTCAAAACATAGCAAATAATCCACTAATCCTATGTAAAATACAGTTTTTCATCTTTTCATGGTCATCAAATATGACCCGTTTGGATGTTCAGAGGCTTCGCAGTTACCATGGAAACACGTTCATCTTCTACAATATTGATTCACCAGTAAAACAATGGGGACACACTGGGTTTAGGTTCCATTAATGATATCATTCATTTTCTGAACCTGCTTTATTGGGTCACGGGGGTCGCTTGGAGCCTATTCCAGCTACTTATGGATGAAGGTGGGCTGAACATATAGAGACAAACAATCACTGTCACATTCACACCTATAGATCATCTGATTAACTCCACACAGAAAGGTCCCACCCCTATTGACTGGTGTTGGGTTCAAACCCAGTAGCTTCATGAGTGCTATCCACTGACTGCACCACCAGTTAATGATATATTTCACCGAAAGTAGGTTGTCTGTTTTTGATATAATAACCCACAACTTTAATCTGCATCTACATTATCAGTGAATTAAATATAGAAAAATACACGACTCTCACTCATTCCATAAAATACGGAGGATAATATTGTAATAAATCACTTAAAAGGTTACATATACTGAAAAATTAATTTGGAAAATGCCACGAACGTAGCAGTGGTTCTTGATGGATTAAAGTTGAAAGGTGCCAGTGATGATATCGGTTTCATCATTAACAGCAACGGCTGCATGATTTTTCAATGAGTTCCAACTATATAAAATAGAAGTGCAATTCCACTTCATTTACCAGGCCTAGTGCAACAACAGACACTGCATTTCAATTTATTTTTTTTTTTACATCTCTATAGTTTTTG
Source organism: Maxillicosta whitleyi (assembly GCA_029822895.1). NCBI lineage: Eukaryota > Metazoa > Chordata > Actinopteri > Perciformes > Neosebastidae > Maxillicosta > Maxillicosta whitleyi. The sequence continues at coordinate 882 of JAPSES010093283.1, read as the reverse complement.
CACACTAAATATTTACTGTTTTGCACATATAGCACTTTTTTAAAAACAACAGTATATTTCTTGCGGATCACCCTTTTCCTTTATTAATGATTTTTATCTTAGTGTTTTTATCGTAGAGTGTTTTTGATGTCCAAATGCGATTGCTGCTGCTTTAACTCCTGTAATTTCCTGCAAAGTATTGGTATCAGTGAAGTATCCATCCATCTAATTTCACTTCTTTCAAACAACACTTTCCGTAACATTGGAATAAATTTATACGTAACCAGGTATGTTTTCAGAAGGGAAATTAAATGCCTTATTTCAAGACTGTTAAAACATTAATGCAACACTAGTGGGAGGATGAGAGTCTGACTCTGATCAGAGGAGTCATAAGCCCAACCACCATGTTGTTGCTGGGCAGCCATTTCACATGAGCCCTGGGAAGGACGGTGAGAATGTGCAGAATGACACAGAAATGACGAAAGACTCAAATGCTGGGTAGTTTTGTAAAAGCCAGAGCCAGTTCATTTCAACCAAAGGATCAGAATCAGAGTCATTATGATCAGTGTTTTTGTTTTGTTTTTTAGTATTTTGTACAGGTTTAGTTACAGTTTGATAAATGTCAGTTTGATTGAGATCGTCAACAGCTCAGAGTAATTATTAGTCAGGAATGATGAGCCCCAAAACACAATGTCACACCTTCTTATACAATAATAAATCTCAGCGGATAACACTGATGGCTTGTATGAACAAACAGGTTGAAATGTTTCAGAAATATTCAACCAATTCTGTGCTTTTTTTTTTTTTTTTTAGGTGGAGGGGTGGGGGTCAACAATCTGATGCTTATACATACATAAATGCAGTGGCGTTCCTAGAGTGATTTACTTCCTGTTTGGGGGGGGG
>JAPSES010093230.1:0-21289 GCA_029822895.1 Maxillicosta whitleyi | reverse complement strand
GGGGGGGGGAGAGAGCTCTCTTGGGGTGTGGTAGTTGGGGCAGCTGTGGTGGTGATCGGGGCAGCGGTGCTGGCTTGCGGGGGCCCTTGCTGTGGTGCGTTGCGGCGTGGGTGGTCGCCACACCTCTGGGGCATATATAGAAGGGGGTCCTGGTCCTGTGCCTGTTCTGGGGTGGGCTTGGGGATGGCTGGTCCTGGACTCACACAATCGGGCTGCAGGAAAAGTGGGTGGAGTCTCTGGGGCAGGCAGTTACTTTCTGATAGAAGTGTCCGGGTGCCCTGGACCTACAGGCAGCCCCACCCCTGTGTGCACCTGCCGAATGGTGAGTCTTGGGGAACGGGGGTGCCAAGTGCCTACTGGCTCATATTCTGGGAGGAATTACTTCCTCCCAGTCATAGTATTACCCAACCTCATACAGATAAACATGTACATCTGAGGGGAGGGTGCATGCTCTGGTGGGTATGGTGGGGAGGGCATTAAAATGCCCCCCTCTGCGGTTTCCCATGGCAGCTGACTCCTCAATTTTATTTACACTCCCCCACAACACATTGGGTGTGGCAAATGAGCCTCTCCGTTCAGCTTCACACTCAGCGTCACACAGTCTCTGCTCCTCAATTTTAATTGCTCGCACAAACACCTCATACCTCAGAATAGAGATAGGTGGGGAGGAAGGGGCGTCAGGGGTCTCTTCACACCCCCCCGTTTCCTAGATGCTGGGCTGGGGGGGGGGGTCCTGGGGGATTGGGGATTGACCCGGGATCTCGGGGTGGCAGCTGTCTACATTGTCGGGGGAGCTACTCATCCTGGGCTCACAAAGATTGTGGTCGGGGTGGGGCTTGGTTGTTTACCTGCCTGCTGTGGGGCGTGCTTCGGGCTGGTGTGTGTGTGTGTGCTGTCCTGGGCTGTGGTTGGTGCCTTGGGTACGCCCCGGGGGATCTCGGGGTAGTCTTGCTGGTGTTCCGGGGTGGCGGTGGCCCTCCGGATGCATATGCTCAGCTTGCAGTGTTTGGCCCCTTGGTGGGTGGCGGGGGCATCCTGGACTCCTGGGTGGCACTCCTTCTCAGGGGGGGTGGGGGGTGATGGCTCCTGGGCTCGTAGGGCTTCAGGGCCTGTGCCTTGTCTACTGTGGTGGCTGGCATCCATGGCCCCCTGGAGCCTGTGCTTGGCTGTTGTGGGGCCTCTGCAGGGGACCTTTTTTGGTTATCTTCATGGCGGGTGCAGTGTCCCCCTTCGGGGGTGGGTTGGGCCCAGTGGCGGTTGCATGGTTGTTTTCACCTCAGTGTCGTTGCCCTGTCCTCTTTGCTTTGCTTTGATGCAGTCATTCTGTCACAGCAACTTCAAGTCATTAACTGCTGTTGTGTAACTAATATTTTTTATGTTATTTGTGCTGTTGTTGTTTATGACATTCTGTTTGTTTTTTCCCTCTCCTTTAACAGTTCTGGTTCTAGATATTGTTCCCATTATAATTATCAATATGGTTGTTGTTATTGTTGATATTCTATTGTGAGGGTCTTCTCCCCCTATTTCCCCCTCCCCCCTTCACTGCCTCCTTCTCTCTTCCTCCCCCCTGTCTCTACATGCCAGGTCCGGCATCAAAATGTGGTTCAACAAAGTTCACAATAAAGACAGTAAAATGTCGAGGGCAACATCATATACTTCATGAAGTTTCCCTTGCCAAAGCAAATTTGGTCGGCTTCATAAAGCAGTCAGACTACCATTCTGCTGCTATGATGCTGGACAAGACAAGTTGAAAAAAAAAATATTGCATGTCAGTAGGCACGATGTGTTATGAGCAATAGTGTAGTGTTGTTGCCCAAAGTCACAAAATTTACCACATAGTCATGAATGTCTGTGATAAAGAGGAAACACTCACTCAATATGCAAAGTTGGTTGGCTGTTTTAGTAAACAATGTACAGCCTCAACAATCCTTTAACGAACACTAATATCTGATTAATTTATTATTATTATTTTTGGTCTTTACCTTAAAGCTTTTCTCCAGAAAAATTTGGCTCCATATGTTATTATCTCAGCTCAGTAAAAATGTTTTTCTGTTAATGTAGCAAATTCATTAAAATAATAATAATAATGTAGCAAATTCAATTCTTTCAATTACAAGGTTCCCATATTTACCTCCACCAAGGAGGTAATGATTTCGCCTGGGTTTGTTTATGTGTTTGGTTATTTGTTAGCAAGATAACTCAAAAAGTTATGAAAGGATTTTAATGAAATGACTTTCAGGAAATGTTTGCTCTGAGACAAAGAAGAGCTTATTAAATTTTGGAGGTGATCCACATCCCTGGATCCAGGATTTTTTTTAAAGGATTCTCTATTAGTTATTATTATTGGCCTTGTTGTAGTACTAACAAATGTCCACCAGATGGCAGTGGAACTCCTGTTTTCTCAGGCTGCACTGACTGACTGACCATTGCAGAGAAAGTAAATTAAGGACCAGCCTACCCTGAAAGCTTATTGGATACTTTTGCTTACTGCTACCAATCAGCGCTTTCACTGGCCAGCGCTCGCTCAGATACACATGCAGTCACACACAGGTTTCACAAACACACAGTCTCTCACACACTTGCAAAGTACAAAAAAACCCCAAACACCTCACATAATCTAAAATCTGGGATATTTTATCCGATTCGCAGACATCAGGGAGTCACCAGAAATATCAGCGAGACTCCCGGAACTTCCGGGAGACTTGGGATGTCTGCTTTGTAATTCTGTTTGCTTTGGCGCTGTCCTTGGCAAACTTTTTCATTTTTTCACAGATGTCGTTCACGGACGAACAAATGTGGGAGCATTATTGTGGGGTGTCAGTCACAATATGTGAGGGAACTGTGCTGCTTGGTGGAGGTTTGTGCTCTCTGAGTGCTTTTCTAGTTTTTAGTTTTCTTCTGTATCAGACACATAATCAGTTAAACATACCTACGGGGTACGTAACTGATTATATGCCTGATACAGAAAAAAAACTAAATAAACTATTAGAACATTGACACTATGAATTTTGTTGGACTAATGTTCCCATATAATCATGTTTAGCTGCCACAAAATTCATAACACTTTAAAGACGTGTTCACTAACCACATATTGAGTAAATAATTCATGATGAAGGATGAGCTTAAGGTCAAGAATTGGTAGATGATTGGTAGATGAACAATTCATTCCACTCATCACATAGAGTGGTAGTGGTGGAGTGGTAAACACAATCAATGAGATGTGTCTTTGTCATGCCTTCATTATTCATACCACTGACTGTCCAAAGTGTAGAACAAACAGCAATGGTATGTCAAATATGCACTTGTATTCAAGATGTATTAAACGTGTGTGAATGCAATACAGAGAACTTGAAATTCCAAGTGTAAAGGTGTAGTCTAACATTTATGGGGATGTAGAGGCATCTAATTGTAAATTTGTGGATCTAAGAATTGTAGGTTTGCTGCTGTTGTAATATTTCTACAGTAGCTTTATTAAGACTTCTCTAGTTGTGTTCCAGAGTAAATATCCCTTCAACTAAAGAACCCAGTATGGCTAAAACCAAAGTAAATGTAGGACTTTCATGTATGCAATGGTTGTAATCTGAAACTTAACCACTAGATGACACTAAATATCATACACACCTAGACCTTTAAGGATGATATCCTTAATGGAGCTGCATGTCACTGTGAGGCAATGTTTTACCATTCTATGCTGTGGAACAGTTTTCTTATATGTTTTGCATAATCAGTCAGTACTTTGGACAGATTATGCAAAACATGTATGACTTTACCTGCAACATACAAAAACCTTGACTTTGAGTCTGACTTTCTGGGGCAAAGATTTGTGCAGAGCTTTGTCAACATTGATGCTTTTCAGGTCAACTCTGTCGTCTTGGTGTCCTCCAACAGGAGCCACACAGAGCCAAAACATGCAGATAAGTCAGCAGACTTTGCTAATCAGATGATGGTGTCTGTGATGTGCTGTAAACTTACCCTAAGGAATAATATAATGCAATCAAAGCAACTGTTTCAGAGTCTGCAACCACCAGACTCCATCTTCCAGTCATCTTTTGAACCACTTTAACCTCAAGAGGGTTGCAGGGGTGTTGGAGCCTATCCCAGCTACCCATGGGCAAGGATTCATCATTGGACATTGCCTGTTCATTGCAGAGCTGACATATAGAGATGAACAACCAATTACTCCCAATAATGGACAATTAGCTTGACCAATGAACCGAAAAAAATCCACACAAACACAGGGAGAACATACAAACTGAACCCATGACTTTCTTGCTGCCTATTTTGACATGTACTGAACTCAAAAACCCAGAGAGCAATGCAGCAACATCCCCACACAATGTGTTCCTTTTGATTTGCTGATTACATAGCAACCTCAGACTATGTATTTGAGCTATTGGAGGCCTCAAAATAAAATTCCTGTATCATTTTGACCTCATTTAATTAAAGGTTGGTTAAATCATACCTTTGTGGACTCCAGCTTGAGGCAGCACAGCCACAATGACATTTCAAGTGGAAAGTGCCAACTCGGAAAATTAGCTTTCCTGCATTTCACAACAAAAAAAATGAGAATTAACAGAACAGTTGTCTCTTGGATTGAACCCAAACATACAAATATATAAGTATTAAGAACTCATCAAATTGTTTTGGAGTACATGACTGGCTTACTTTGTTGTGCTAAATCATCATCATTTTTTTGTGCAATATGTGTCTTGTGTATCTGTGTATCTGCTGCTGGACACCTTAATTTCCTTCGGGATCAATAAAGTATCTCTACTCTACTCTACTCTACTCTACTCTACTATATTATATTATTGCCTTAAATGTCAATAATTTATATCATGTTTTACCAACTTAAGTTACTGTTCTGGACCAAAAAATTCAAGTTGGATGGATTTTTTACAGTGTGAGTGTTAAGGGTCTTAAAGGCACTTGTACAAATGTTTCCAGGCTAATCCTACTCAATAAGCAAATCTGAGATGTACATGCTATCCATGCCTGTCTGTATCTGACTCCAAAGCCAAGGTCTTGATTACGTATTACGACAGAGACTTATGTGTGTCAAGGATATTCTTGTCTAAATCTATGATGCGGACCAACGTCTATTTCTGAACTCTTGTCCAAGACATACGACTCGGCGGCCCATTAACCCCAATACCACATACTATATCTGTGTAAGGGGAATATGTTGACAACCTCATGCTGACTGAAGGTCAATGCTGGAAATAGTAACAGATGGTTTTCTGCTGCTTAAATGTAGCTCGTTGTCTGGGAGAGTTGCGTTTTTCATAACTTCTCTTCAACCCTTGTATTCCTCTAGTGTGTTTCAGACATGGTAGACACTGAAATTAGAAGCTGTTGTCTGTTGCATGACGTCTAAGACGATTTTAGCACCAGACTTCCCAGAACCGAATTCCATGAACAGAGTGGATATTAAAAGGTTGAATTCGCTGGACAGAATGTTCGACATATTGCGGTAAGCATCTTGCATCACTTCCTGTTTCCTATTTGCTGTGATTGCTTTGCTTTACAGTTTAGATAGAATCACTGTTTATTCCCTGTGCCGTTAAAGATTGCCTGTTTTAGAAAGTCTCCAGTATTAGAGATTTAAATAAATAAACGTAGGGTTTCTGACAAACAGTAACCTCTCTAAATTAATTTAATCAGTTTAGCCCGGTAGCTAGTTCACGGTAACTTAGCGGCTAAAATGGCTTCTGTCTCTCCCTCCCGTTCTCCTCCTTTTCTGTCTTGTTCTGTGTGTCAGATGCTTCGTTTTTTGCTTCCTTTGTGATAATGGTATATGTAATAAATGTAGTATTTTTGCAGCCATGGTAGCAAGGCTTAGCCAATTGGAAGCTCAGGTCGGCTCCATGAATGAAACTATAGCTGCGACACCTAGCCAGCCCCCTTTAGCTCGAGCGGACCCACCAACTCAGGTTAGCTATCTCCCAGCAGCCCTTGAACAGTCAAGGGAAAACGACCAGTGGATAACTGTTGAGAGGATGCATAGTAGCAGGCCAAAGCCTCAGGTACACCACCAACCACTTCAGGTTTTGAACAAGTTTTCCCCACTCAGCAACGCACCTGCTGAGACTAAAACTCTGGTCATTGGCAGCTCTGTAGTACGGAATGTGAAGTTAGAGACTCCAGCGACCATAGTCAAGTGCATTCCGGGGGCCAGAGCGGGGGACATCGAATCCAATTTAAAACTACTGGCTAAGGATAAAACTGATTACGGTAAAATTGTAATTCACATTGGCAGTAATGACTCCTGATTACGCCAATCAGCAGTCACTAAAATTAATATAGAGCCAGTGTGCACCGATGCCAAAAGATGTCAGACTCTGTAGTTCTCTCTGGTCCCCTACCGAATCTGACCAGTGATGACATGTTAAGTTGCATGTCCTCACTCAATCATTGGCTGTCTAGGTGGTGTCTTGCTAATAACATACTGTTTGTAGAGAATTGGCGGACTTTGGGGGAAAACCCCATCTTATTAGAAGGGATGGCATACATCCGACTTGGAATGGTGCTGTTCTCCTTAGTAAAAACCTGATCAGGTTTATTATTGATAAAGTAAGAGCACAAAGAAAAACTGCAACACATAAAAACCTAATAAAAATCAATACTGAATTTTCATCAAAACTGAATTTTTATCAGTTTGCTGAGCTTCTAGCTAGTCTAGTCCTTAAAACAGATAAAGTCATTGTTGTCTGAGATTTCAATGTCCATGTGGATGATGATAGCGACAGTCTCTCTAACGCCTCATTCACACCAAAAAGCCAAGTGTTTGCGTCACACAGTTTTTTTCCGATCTCATCCGTAAAAGTTTCAAATGCATGGAAACAGATGAGTCCTTTCACACTGACTGCGCGGAAGCCACGTGGAATCCACGCGGAGTCCACATGGAATCGGTTGACTGGAAAATAGAACTCAAGTCTATTTTTTCTGCGCAGAATTCGCGCGAAACCCCATTGAAAGCAATGGCATAGACACTTTTTGAGGGGTGTACCATTGAAATGAAAGGCATAAACACACATTTCATGTCAACTCCATTATCTGTATGCATTTAGAACGTCTGTATGTCCACAGAAGATGCATAATATATGTCACGACTGAACACAATACCCAAGTGCAGAGAATGAACAGTGACAGCACCTTACAAAAACAGTTTATTTAAATATTTCAGACCATCTACTTTCAGCGAAATCCTAAACTGCGTGATCAGGGGTTCAGTCCAAGGTCTGGTTCTGTGGAAGCAATCAATGAGGTCAGGTAGTGACACGGAGGGGAAAACAGGAAGTAAGACAGCAGACATGACACAGGAGGGAATTCACCAAAATAAAACAGGAAGTCACACAACAGGAACAAAATAAAACTGCATCAGCCTCCACCAGTGATATATTCATGATATATTCATGCCACGCAGCAATTGTATTTTCGGTTCAGCAAAAAACAACTAAGAGAAACACATATTTTAATTATTTAAAGTGGCATGAGCCCTTTAGAACACGAGCTTGGGCATTTCAGAATGGGGCTGGCCGTGTAGAGACCGCGCGCGGAGACTGTCCAGTGTGAAAGGCAGAGCAACAAGACTCTAGGCGGAATTCTTTTCCGCGTGGTGGACGTTTGGTGTGAATGAGGCATAATGCATTCATGTCATTGTCAGTGTCAATAGAACACATATATCACACACTGCGTAGAGCACCAAGTGCTGGTAGGGCACCAAAAAAATCAGGGTCATGAAAAAAAAAGTGCAAATCATATTAATACATAAATATCAAATATGTATTAATATGGTGGTTCAACAATAAAAGCAACATAAACCCATTTTCCCTGAGAAAATGGTGAATCTGCTTTGTGCCCCTCTCTACAGTCTACTGGTGCCCCCCTCCACCCACCTCCCAGTGGTCTGTTCAGTTATGCCTCTCAATTTAAGACTTGGTCACAGATGGTCGAAACTCATAAACATCTGTTTATGAGTTATGAGTAAACATCTGTGTTTCATGGCCTCGAAACAGCAACAAGAATCGGGAGGAGAGAAAAGAAAGAAGAAGAAGCGTGATGAATCTCAGGCATTGCTTGCCGGTAAGGCAATGTTTTAAAAAAAAATGTAAAGCTCAAATTGTAGCCCTTGCATGTCTGTAAATGCTCATGCCAGTCAACTTTGTGATGGCTCCTGTTAGCTCTTGTTAGCAGTGTTCATGCTGTGTTAATGTTGCAAATGATTGATGATGGGTAGTTTTTACATTGTGGATATGAATATAGTTCAAGTTCAAATCATTTTATTGTCCCCCAATGGGGCAATTTGTTCTGCAGCAGATAGAATACAAATACAGGGCTGATAGTAAAAAAAAAAAATCCTGAGCCTGAACTTTTTTTTTCCTTTCTCAGGAGGTAAGGGGTGGGGGTATTATGTATGCAATGTACTGTTTTAACACATTATTCAAATAATTAACAGCCTGTGTGACATCACTATCGTGAAGTCACTATTTTTGATAATAGTTTGATTTTTTTCAATACTTTCATTACACCCAGCCTAGTACTCAGGAAAACACTGACCATGTCCTTCCCAATGTATTCAAAACTTAGATTGGCATTATTAGCCCAGTTTTGCACAATCACCGAAAGCAAATGGCCTCATTTGATTCAATTTGGGGTCATGCCATTTCAATTCACACAATTCTAGAAGCTCCCCAGTTGACCCTCTTCGATTTGCCCGATATTCGGCACACAGGTACCTTTTGATGCCAACAGAAAGAATCCCAAGTTTTAGCATCCTATGTCTAACGGTTTTGGAGAATTGCATACAGAATTTACAAGCAGATTTGGGCAACTCTAGTTTTCACCTCTAGGCTTAACATATCCAGAAATAATAAAGCTATACTATTCATAAGTGCACTATCTGATAGACAGGGCCATACTGAGGGGACATGATGATTTCTAGGCCTGTATCCTCCTTCAATCTAAAACTAGGTGTCCAAATTTGCTTGTAAATTCTGTATGCAATTCACAGGCTTGAAAAGTGGGTATGGCACCCACACTTTGGAGGGCCGCATCTCCAAAACCGTTAGACGATGATGCTAAAACTTGGGATTCTTTCTATTGACATCACAAGTTACCCATGTGTTGAATATCAAAGAGGGTCACCTGGGGAGGATGTATGAATTGACATGAAATGACCTTTTATTAAAAAAAAAAAATAAAAAAATAGGGGCATGTGCATGTAGTCAGAAATGTATTCTAGGCTGGACATGTTGTATTTGGGTTAGAAATCAAGTTGGAATTCAAACTATAATGCAACATTTTCACACCATAATGCATTTCTGAAAGCATTTGAATGCATCTGTTTTGGAAACGCTATCACAAAACATGCAACACTGAACTAAAGATCTGTATAAAATCTGTATAAAACAGTATTAACAATTAACATTACTCCTTTCCTTTAGCCTTCTTCTTTCTTGAAAATTATTTCTGGTCCTCAGAACCTTTCCTTTTTAAGATGCTTGATGATGGTTTGGATTGAAAAAAGAGAGGGAAAAAAATGTGTTGGTGCAGATGATGTGGAGACTGGTATAATAGAGGAGGTGGTCGCTTGTGCAGAGGAGGTCGCTTGTACAGAGGAGGTTGCTTGTGCAGAAGTGGTTGCTTTTACAGAGGTGGTCACTTGTGCAGAGGAGGTTGCTTGTGCAGAGGAGGTATCTTTTGTAGAGGTTGCTTTTGCAGAGGTGAAGACTGGCACAGGGGATGTTGGGATGGTCTTTTTATTTTCAGGGCCTGTTGACCAGAAGAGGTGGCTTGAGCCTTCTCTGCTGCTGTGCCTGTGCAGCATCTTTCTTCTTCTTTAAATGTAATTGGTAGCTTTGGAATGATGATAGGCAGGATCTCCTCAAAGGCTGATCAATGTTCATAGTTGAAGCTGTCCAGTCCATTGCCTTAAGTGTGGACTTGATCACTGCAAGGCTCTCATATGTCTCCACATTCATGGAACACCTGTCAGTCTCAAGGATATCATCCATTAAATTAAATGATCCTTCCACCGAGGGTCCTGTAAAAATGGACAGAAGTGCTTTCACAAGTTTGCACAGGGTTGGGAACCTCATACCCCTGTCTGCATTTCTCAGTGAAGCAACATGACTCCACCAGTCCACATCAACTCTGCAGCCCTCCTCATTGTAGCTTGGTACACGAAGAAGCATGTCCATGTCTGTCTGGTGGGCCAGCATTCTTCAAGAAGTTAACCAATCTTCTGGAGGGACAACATTTGGCAAGGCCTTTCCTAATGTAGTCAAAGCTCTAATGAGACCATCAGATTGCAATAGGGATGGACTAAGAGCACAGAGTGAGGTCAATATGAGGTTATTCAAAGGAAGGTTTTTTTTTTTTTAGCAGAAACTCTACTGACTTCATATACCCTACTCTGAGACAGTCATAGACATGTCCAACCCATATCTACTTCTCCACTTTGTTTATCGCATTGTAGCAGAATAGTCCAACAGAGAGCCTCTGGTCTGGCACTTGCAAATCCCTGCTCCATACATCCACCTTGAGAATCTCCTTAGGACTGAGTAGAATAGACTCTGGTCTCATAAATTTGCTCAGGAGGACCCCTGCAAATATAAAAAACAAACCAAAAAAATAATAATTTTGGCAAAACTCACCATCAGTGTGAGCTATAAACACAACTATGATTATGAATTTAAAAAACAATATATACTGTACTATAACTAACTGTTTTGTTAATTTGATATTAATTTGATAATTTGATAAAGTTGATCATATTCTCATTAATTTGGCTATTGATGCAGTAGGAAATGATGCCGATGCTATTGATGCTGTAGGACCTTGCTGTTTCATCATCATGACAGTCAGTCCCTGAGTTCCAATGTCCTCCCTGCAGACTAAGCCCTGAGCCCTCACAGAATTAACTGGTATCAGCTGTAAGTGATTGAGTGTGTGAGGGGTCAAGGGCTCAAAATGTATAAAGAGAAATGGGACAGACTGCAAACTTTCCTGTTACCTTGACAACTGACAGCTGATCATGTTGTTGACACTTGCTGGTCTGGAGCTTTTGATTTTGCAGCTAATACTCACATGTCACCACAGAAGGCGCAATCAGCAAGGTTTCATTTTTCAAGTTCTTGCATTACAAGCTGGGCAACGGGTTGGTACCCTTAAAATATTTAATTTGATAATTGTGCAATATGTTTAATATTTTGAAATGTGAAAAATATAATTTATATATTTATATAATAATATAAAATACATTTAAAATATGTAGAAATGTGTTAAACATGCAATATTGGACAACATTGTAATGAATTTTAATGAGTGTTTTATTTTTCTTAGATGTTAATTATTGTTTTTCTTTGTGCAGGGTTACCAGCACTTCCCATATGCTAGGCTTAATAGCCATGTGCCTGTCCTTAGTATTTACATGGACCCAGAGGCTAACATGAGGCCTGATTTTAGGTTGTCCAGACAAGCCTTCAATGGCCTCCTGATAATTCTGGACAGGAGAAACGATCATGGGTGGGAATACCATTTAGAGGTTTTAGTTTTTCTTTATGGGTTGGGGCATGGGGTGTCCTATCGTGTCACAGCAAGGGCTTTTGACATCCCAAATCCACAGTGTACAGAATGGTGCACAACATTGCCTATGACATCCGGAGAAACAAATCCAAGGTGATCTTCTCCCCTCCAGCCAATACACTTGAAGATGTTGGAAGGGGATTCAGCCAGTTCACTCAACATGAGGCCTTCAATCAAGCAGTGGGGGCCATAGATGGATGCCAAATTACAATCAAACCACCCAAACACAACCAGTATGTTTATTTTAATTATAAACAGTTTCATTCCATTCAACTCCAAGGTATTTGTGACTCCTCTCTGAGATTTCTGGATGTTTATGTTGGTTATGGAGGTTCTGTTCATGACACAAGAGTTTTGAGAAACAGCCCAATTTATGTTCATTCTTTTTTTCTTTTGGGAGATGGAGGCTACCCCTGTTTGGAGTGGCGTATAACTGTAATTACCACTTACAAGCACCCACTGTGGGGGAGGATGCACAAACACTTCAATCTTCACCATAGTAAAGCCCAGTCCGTAATTGAGCGAGCACTTGGTGTTATGAAGGCACGGTGGCGGGCTACCTTGTTCAGAAGTTATCCTGGCCTGTGCTTTTCTCCACAATGTGTGCCTTTTGCATGGTGATGTCATAGAAGACCCAGAGCTCCAGCCTGAAGAACCTGGGCCCCCTGCTCCACCTGTTGAGGTCAGTGTGGCTCATATCAGGGACAGGCCTACCTGCACCCTGAACACCTCCAGCTGCAAAAGGAAAAAGAATCGTCTTTGTCAGTCAGCTGAAAGAATATTGGGCTGAGTGACTTATGTTTCATTATATGCAAACATGTTTTGTGAGTTTAATCCTGCCAATTTTGATTTAATTCTGAGTCATAAATCTTTCAACACTCATATTCCTGTCTTTCTGTGATTCTTCTTGTGATCCAGTTCTTCACTTCAAATACACAAAATAAACTTTGTATTTTCCCCTTCTGGTCCTTATTTTAAATAGGTCATAAAATGTTTCAATAATTATCAATATCGACCGATATGAAACACTTATATCGTGATATATATTTCAGCCATATCACCCAGCCCTACTATGCATTCACTTCAATGATGAATGACGGCGCAATTCACAGTGCAAAGGGCTTATCTTGAAACACAGCCGATGCACACCAAGGACCGTCAGTCAGTGGGAGCCCCCACCCCCCACGTCTTCAGCAACACAGCGTAGCAGAGTTTGCTGGCAATCAAACTAGACACGTCTTCAAACTTGTGAGGTGGGCAGATTTTAATATTGTGGAAGAATGCATACACATACATACAGTAACTCTCGTTAGGTTCATAGATAAAGGGTGGTGAAATCTCTTGCCTCCTTGCCCGCTCTCCTCCACTCTAGCCTGCCTGCCCCTCCGTGTCCATCGGGGTCTCCTCTAGGGGCGGGGGGTGGCCTGCGGCTGGCTTGCGCCTGTTCCTTGGCAGCTGCTGGGCTGGTTGTTCCAGTACTGCGGCCCCGCTGGGGCCTGTCGGTTCGCATGGGCCCTCTCTGGATCTGGATCTGAGTGCACTACCATCTATCTCCTGTGCTACCCCTCGCCTCTGGGCCGGACCCTCACCAGGTTGCCTCTTACTGAACACTTCACACATCTCACTGTACACAGGGTTATTTCAGGTACATATAGGTGCACAACAGTTAGGACCCAGAGGAATAGTGGGGGTGGGGGTTGTGAGATCCATAGTGGGGAGGACTGCATCACTCCATTGTGTTTGTCCACCTCACCCACAACTTGCCTGCCCCCCCCTAGTTCTCCAATTTTAATGCACTTCCACCTTTGTTGGGGTCCTTTGGTCAGGGTAGACCGCAGTGTAGCCATCCTCTGCAGTCCACTGGCCTGCCCCCCTGCTGCCCCACCCATCATCCCAAATTTTAATGCACCACATCTCACTTAGTCACATGCAAGCACGGTGTAGGGGTATTGTTTCCTAATCGGGGATCGGGGGAACATAGTAATATTTGGGCAATGGTGGGTCACTTTTGTTCTCTATGGTGTCCCTGGTGGGGGCCTGGCCCTCGACGGCTCGGAGGTGGTGCGGGAAACTCAGCGCCCAGGTCATTGTGATTGGGGGGCCTCCGGGGTATGGGGTGGTGGTCTGGGGGTTTCTCTTGTGGACTTGGCCGGCTCCCGGCGGGTGCTAGGGTTCCTGCAGGAGCTGGATCGGCTGGCCTGGTAGTTGACGGGGCGGGCTGGTCGGGGGTTGCGGCTCGGCTTTTGGGCGCTTGGACCGCGGGTGCGCTCCGTTCCCCCGGGGCATGGCTCAGGGGAGGGGTGCAGGGTGCCTTTCCGTGGCTGCACTGGCCCCCTCCCCTGGGGGCCTGGCTCCAGTTCCCCATAGTTGGCACCTGGATATCCAGATGCCCCCCCCCCCCCATGGTGGGGTGCTCAGCTCCTATGTCGGCCCTCCCGGATTGTGGGGGGTCCGCTCGGCAGGTAGGTGGCAGGCGGCAGGTGCAGTGTGGGTTGGGGGTGGGGGCTGTGGTGGTTGGGGGTTAGGTGTTGGGTGGTTCCCTTGTGCCCGACTCCCTCGTGCTATTCCTCGGCTTCCCCCTGATCTCTGGGCCTGCATAACTCTCTGGATGGTGCCTCCTGGGTGCTCTTGCTTCCCGGGGGGTGAGGGTGGGGGGGCTCCTGGGCCTCCCTGTCCACACTGGACCGGGGGTCCTGTCCCAGACCTCACTGTTCACACCTGCATGTTGGCTTATCAGCTTCTGTTGAGCCCCATTGCTGAGAATTGATGGGCCTCACTCTCTGGATCTTACACTATATCTATGCACTAGGCACATCCTTCCCTCACCCAGGTCCTCAGGTTTTTATTTATTTATTGATGAATTTTTCTTTGTTATGTTTAGCTTTCGTCTGTCTATGATGCTGTTATTGAATCTAGTGTTGGTTGCTGCTGGGATTAACACAGTCACACATCTCAATTAGCACTCTGTCTGTCTGTCTGTCTGTCCATATCTACCCATCCATCTATCAATCTACCTATCTATCCCCCCCTGTTCTCTCACCATGGTGTAACACTGCCCTCCCTGGCTCTTAAGGAAAAATCCAATAAAGAATGACTGCATAGTTCCCAGGGAGGGCTGGTGATGGTCACGCACTAAATATTAAAACATTTGGCTGCACGAATAAAATATGTATCAATCTCATATAAACTTTTCACCCCTCATGGTTAACTATGAGAATAAATGCAGACAAAAAAGAAAAGAAACTGTAATATGAAACATATCTTTCAGTAATGGAGATTTCCAATCTGCGCATTTACGTATGTCAAATTATGTACATTTATTATACATTTTATATTGCCATTATGAAAATGTATAACTATAAAATATAGTTTGTAATTTTAAAATGTAGTAAAATTTACACAATTTATATAATATAATAATTTATTAGTCTTATTATTATGCCATTTTTGTAGGCCTACTGTAGATTCAAAACTGTATTTCTGTAAAATCCCTGAATGTTTTCTCCTGTATGTCTGAATGCAGGATCAATGCTTAAATATCTACAAGGAGGACCTCAAGGACAGGAGGAAGATTTGGATCAACCATCCACCAGCAGTTCCAGCCCTAGATATCAACCACCAGTAACTGTATCACCCTGCAACAGTCCCCAGCCCAAACCAACAACAACCATCAACCCCCAATTCAGGTTCTGGGACAGCTCCACACACAACCACCACTGAAAGCCTGAGTCCTGTAACTGAGAGACCATCAGCAAGGGACACTGTGGAGACATGTGTGCCCCCTTCAACTGATCCTACTGTTTGGCTGGCTCACGTTTTAGATGCTGATCGTGTTAAAATTGTGTGGAGAGGTCCTTTTAAGGTCAGCTCTGATTTTAATTTTCCAAATTGCTCTGATGGAAGAGCAATTCACACTAGCCTTGATTTCAAAAATTTTCCTAATGGAGAAAAGGTCCACCGGAGCTGGTTAGTGTACTCTCTGCAGAACAATGCCGTGTTCTGCTTTGCATGTCAACTTTTCAGCATAAAGGACATAAAGCTGAGTAGAGAAGGCTACAGTGACTGGTCGAACATCAACATCCGTTTGAAGGATCATGAGCGTAGCCAAGACCACATGCAGTGTATGCTTAAGTGGAGACAACTGGACACGCAGCTTAAGAAGAGCATGGCAATAGATCAACAGGAGTTGACCTTACTAGAGGCAGAAAGGAAAAGGTGGCGAGTGATTCTCAAACACTTACTCTCAGTCACTCTCTCACTGACTTCCAGAAATCTGTCAATAGGTTTTAGTCAGTTTATTTATAAACCCACTCACTGTGTCAATCACACTCTTGATGTGGAACTTGAGGACTTAATAGTGCTTCCAAAAATCCTCTCCTCTCTGATCAGTGCTTAGTAACCTTTGAATTCTTGTTACACAATGACTCCCTCCCTCCCAAAAATATTTACAGAAGACAGTTATCAGATCATTCCGTATCTAAATTTAAAGAAGAAATCCCAACAGCGCTTAATCAAATCCCACTTATACACTACACAATGGATTGTTCTCTCAACACAATTAACCTTACTGCATCTCATTGCATCTGTTAATAATACAGCTGACGAAAAACACTAGATTTAATAGCTCCAATTAAAAATAAGATCATAAAACAAAGGAAGCGTGCTCCTTGGTTCAGATCCCATACTCAACAATTAACGCAGCATACCCAAAAACTGGAGAGAAAGTGGCGTTCTACTAAATTAATAGAACACTACTCAGCCTGGTGGGTAATGAATATAGGAAGACATGCCGTTCTGCTAGAACAGTTTATTTTTCATCATTAATAGAAGAAAATAAGAACAATCACAGATTTCTGTTCAGTACTGTAGCTAAACTCACAAACAACCATAGTGCATATGAATCTAGCTACCCTCCATAGCAATGATTTCATGAACTTCTTCAACATTAAGATTTTGCTTATCAGAGATCAAATCACTGGTCTCTTACTCCCTTTAAATCCTAGTCCACATTTAAAATCTTTAGACCCAGAACCTCCTCAGGTGTTTACTGACCCTTTATATTTTATGGATTGGTTTTCTCCCATACAGATCAGTCAGCTAACTTCGATAGTCTCTACATCCAAATCATTTAACTGCCTTTTAGACCCAGTTCCAACAAAGCTCATCAAGGAAGCTTTACCTTTACTTAGCAGTCACCTCCTCGATATGATTAACCACTCACTATTTACAGGTTATGTACCACTGTCCTTTAAATTAGCTGTAATCAAACGTCTTCTTAAAAAACCCAGCCTTGACCCTATAGTCCTAGCTAACTATAGACCCATATCAAATCTTCCATTTATATCTAAGATCCTAGAGAAAATATTAACTAAACAGTTATGTGAAGTCTAACAGCCTGTTTGAGAACTTCCAGTCAGGCTTTAGGGAACACCATAGTACAAAAATGACACTGGTCAAAATTACCAATGACCTTCTTACTGCTTCAGATACAGGTCTCATTTCTGTACTGGTTTTATTAGACCTCAGTGCAGCTTTTGACACTATTGACCACCACATCCTTACACAATGATTGGAACAATCAATTGGTATTAGAGGATCAGCACTAATGTGGTTCAAATCATATTTAACCGATCATTTTCAGTTTGTTAACATTAATAAAGAATCCTCTCAATGTACTACAGTTAGTTATGGAATACCTCAAGGCTCAGTTCTTGGACCAATACTCTTCATCTTATACATGCTACTGTTAGGAAACTTAATAAGAAAACACTGCGTTAATTTTCCCTGTTACACTGGTGACACCCAATTATCCATTAAACTTAATGAAGCCAATCAGCTAACCAAACTACAGGATTGCATTACCGATATTAAAAACTGGATGACTAACAATTTTTTGCTGCTAAATTTAAACAAAACTGAAATCATTGTGTTTGGCCCTAAAACTGCTAGGGATGCAGTGTCCAGTGAAGTAATCACCATGGATGGTGTTGCTCTGGATCCCAAAACCACTATGAGGAATCTAGGCATTACTTTTGATCAATATCTATCATTTAAATCACACATAAAATAGGTTTCTAGACCTGCCTTTTTCCACCTGCGCAATATTGCTAAAATTGGGCATATTTTATCACAGAATGATGCTGAAAAATTAGTCCATGCTTTTATTAGGTCAGGACTAGACTACTGTAACTCACTTTTCTCAGGCTGTCCCAAAAAGTCGATAAATACCCTTCAACTAATTCAAAATGCTGTTGCCCGTGTACTGACCAGAAACAATAGTGTCTTGCTCAAAGTCACTTCTGGTCCTGTGTGTAACTGTTGTTTGTGCTTTATGCAGAGGTGTTTTTTTTTCATGAATTACACCCTGTAGAGTTACACTATAGAGTGGAATTTGTCTTTTTTTTCTCTCTTCAATTCCCTCATGTTTGTTCATTTTCATTCTGCATAAACGAGGCGCTGGTCAATGGCTTCCAGTTCAACTGTATCTGTATTCCCATGTTTGTCTGTGTCTAATGTATCTTGATCAGTTGTAAATGGAATGCAAATTTCCCAGTTTTGGGATAAATAAAATACAATCAATCAGTCAATCAATATGGACAGTGGGAGCCAGGATTTGAACTGCCAACTCTTTGGTCATTGGTCACCGCGCTACCAATTGAGTCACAGCCGCCTGTCAGTGCTGACCTTCATCTACAGCACAAAGATCTATTTGATCTATCATTTATTTATTTAGGATACTACCTTACTTGTGGCAATGGCTAACCAGATGTGTAGTCAAAGTCAAAACCAGATTTATTGTCAAATACACTATACATTTACACCATACAGCATAGATGAAATGTCAGTCCTCTCTGACCCATGATGCAAAAAGGCAATAATAATAAATAATAATAAAAAAGAGCATAGAATAAACTTTCAACATTCAAGGCACTGGTCCTATTTACAGATAAATGGAATAGAATAAATGGGCAAGGTCCATTTATAAGGTGAGGTAGTGCGGTCTAGTGCAAATGAGAAAGAGGTACATGTACACATGGAGTCTATGGACATGGAGGAAACTGGGGTTTGACATCATTTCATTCTCAGTTTTATTGAGGTGTTAATAATCTTTAGTGACCCAAAGCATCATTTATAAGTGGAGCTGAGAGGTCCAAATGTGCAAGCTGTATGAGTGAAGGGGTTTATTTCTGCATAATGTCCTGTCTTATGTAAATTCTTCCACTTATAACACAACTTTATACTACAGAAATCAAATCAGTAATATCACAAAAACTGTTTGTGTATAGCAAATTTGGTGAATTTAGAACTTCTTACCGCTTCCACAATTTTAAGACTTAAACATATTAAGCATAAAGCAGAGTCATATCTTTCAGTTACACTACTCTATGAAGTAAATTATTCTCTGAATCAAAAATAAAAGAGCTGACTTTTTAATTTTTTTTATTTATCTTTTTCCACAGACAGCAAAGTTAAAAAAAAGAAGACAAATATGCTCATCATTATGAATAATTATTTATGTGGTGCACATTCTTATTTAGCAACAACAACAAAAAAATTCAAGTGTAATTTCCTACATATTTATTCAAATTAAAACCAACAGCTGTATAAAAAAAAAAAAAAAAAAAAAAAAGATGTTCGTAATTAAGACTGTAACATTGGCTGTAAAGCAACTCCTTGTCTGCCGTCATCACACTGGGTATCACTTTCAGGTTGTTCTCTGTCACTCTGAGTGACAGGACTCTCTGGAGATCCAGAAACACTGGATTTCACATTGAAAATGTCCCAGTGTGGAGACAAAAGGCCATGGTCAAATATGAACAAAGCCATAGAGGAAAATAATACAATGATGACCAGAGTGTAGAGCATGGAGAATGTTCTGAAAGGGGCTTTCTGTACATAAACGCCATCTATCAATGTGCAGCCGGGAAGAGGGAGTACAACAGGAAGACCTATGGCATTTTCACCCAACAAAATCCTCATAGTAATCCCCAAGATGTATCCCACAGTACCACCATAACCATTTGTCACTTTGAAAAAGAGCACAGCGACTAGGTGGGGGAAGATTATTGTGTAAGCAACGTCTGCTCCAAGGATCCAAAGGACCAAGGCACTTTTGGTGTAGAATGTTATGGATGTCCCGACCATGCCCACCACCACCACTGCAACCCGAATCACCCACTGCATTTCATAGTCTGACACCTAGGAATCAGAGAAGATGCTTCATTATTTATTCAAGTACCTGTCCTGTCCCATAAGCATTTGTCCTTGGTCATGTTTGTAACTAAAAGGAATGGCAGCAGATTCACCTCCTCAAACAAGATTTTGTCTGCATTTTTTTAAAATCTCTTCTTACCATTTGAGACCAGTAGAAATTGTAAGTATAAAAACTTTGCATTTTCTTTGAAAAAAAAAAAACATCATCACATGAGAACAATAGATGCATTTTATTGTAAAGGACCAATGTATGACCAACTTGTGAGATAGTAAAAAAATGTTTCCATGTATGAACATACTGTACAAAAACAAAATTGTGAGAAAAGACTTTGCAGTTACAAGCCTTGATTTGTTCAACATGTTGTAACACAGCACATTTTCTTTGTTCCATCCTCCGTCACTAGGACACACCTTCTGGCCCGGATGAAATGTTGTACTGACAGTTGTGTTACATAAACAGGAATCTATAACAGGGTAGATGGTGCAAGATCTTACTGCAATATGATGCTCTTGTCACTATGATATCTACAACTTAAAGATCATTCAAATTTTGGACCATTAGCTTGTACCTCTGCTACTCTCTGTTCCCGATCATTAGTGTGCCTATGCTTTCAGTGCGTCCAAGATTTAGGAAAACTGAGATATCCAACCAGACTAGTTAACAGGTTTTAGTTTGACTCCAGTTGTGGTGGAGATATGTTCAAGGGGTTATGTCAGACATGGGCAAACTACAGCCCGCGGGCCACATACTTAGGCTTTTTAATCTGGCCTGCTGAACTCGTCCAAATTATAGTAAACCTCCCATACATTTTCCCCTTTCCCTGCAATTCCCAGGTTTCCCCAATAGATGGCACACTCAAAACACATTGACTGTTGGTGGAGTGGCATGTATTAGTCTTTATTTCGCCATTCGAGCCCTATGTAAAAATGAGTAGACCAAAGAGAAGGAAAGTGGACAGGAAGTGTTGAGTATTTAATTTTAAAGGAGTGGACAACAAAATAATTTTTCACTGAAGTCCGATCAACGGCTGTATATCTGATATGCCATGAAGCTGTTGCAGTTTTCAAAGAACACAATATCAGCCTTCACTTTACCACAACGCTGCAAACTACACTAGCAAGCAGTCAACACAGTCAGCTACTGCTCAGAGGTTGGCAACTAATTTACAGACTCAACAGAACTTTTTTCAACAATAAACTTCGAATCAACAGTCAAGTACCAGTTATTTGCTGGCTTTCAAATTAGCAAAGGCACGCAAGCCTGTTCCCACTGAAATTGGTGAGTTTTTCTGCTGTGTTATGAAAAATTGCATATGGAAAGTTTGGAAGTGTGTCTTTTAATTAAAAGCAATGTGTGCATTTATGTACAGCAGCGATACAGTGGCTTCATTAACACGCCATATATCGCACTTAATTTCAATTTCTAGTTTCTGCTGCAGGTAGGATATTTAATACAGCCTATGCCTGTGTGCTTGACGATGGTACA
>JAPSES010093192.1:0-21297 GCA_029822895.1 Maxillicosta whitleyi | reverse complement strand
ACAAAGCAGGTCCACTCACTGTTCATACACAGGTGGACCTTACAGACCCTGTAGACCACATTGGACCTGACATTGTTGACTGTTGTCACTGTCACTGTTTTGTAATGTATTTGTAAATGATGAAAAATAGCCACTTATAAAGAGTTACAGATGCAGTAACTTGTCATTTTGGATAAAAGCGTTTGGTAAATGCAATGTCATGTAATGTAACGGGTCAAAGTGTGAAACTCTATGAATTAATGAGAACATTTGCAGGAGTCAAAAGGAATGTTTGTCTCAGAGCCACAGGATCCACTTCAAAACAACGTCTGAACATGAGAATACAGTCATTTTTCAGGTTCCTTCTAGTACAAGACTTCAATGCATGTAAATAGATCTATTTATATACTGTAGGTCAATTTACATAAGTTATCAAATACCTGGAAAACAGCCAACCAGTACTTTTGATGTTTGTCTATTCACTTCATTTTATCAAAATCAGATATATGTGCAGACTCAATGGTTTTCATCTGTACTGCTTCTGTTTTTTTTTAGCACAAATTATTATTATTATTATCATTATCATCACTGTTTTATTGTAGTTGAATTTACTCTGAAACAATACATTTGATCATGTTTTTGTTTTTTTTGTTGTTGTTGAGAAAAACATCACTGTTCATGAAATATACTTCAATTATTTAGGAAATATCATTTTCATTTGGTATGCTGAGGAATAGGCTAAGGGCACACAATTGTTGGTCAGTGTAATAATATTAATAATAATATGTAATATCATCTTTCTGACTTTTATTCCACAATAATGGCCTAGTTTTATATTAATTAATGTATATTGTTCTTTATGTAGCCTTACCGTGTTTCCTTAAAGTATAACTGAGAGGAGTGAAGAAGGCTGAGTGACCTAGACCTATCATCAACACAAGAGAATGCATCCTGTGAAGTGATGTCATGTAATTTCACATAATATGGTAATTGATTGTCATAAAGGGTAATTCAGCTACTATACAGGCAGTACAACCCTGTACAAGGCTGAATCTTTTCCACAGTGGGTCATGTCCTTTGTTGTAAGTCATCCCACATTGTCTGTTCTCCTCTCCTATCACTGTTACTATAAAGCAGAAAACACAAATCAGAATAATCTTAGAAAAAACATGTATTTATGTTTGTCCTGCAGCTCACCATCCAGTTCCATTTCGGTCTCTTTTTTAAGAATCCGTGCACCTCTCATTTTGAGGGTTATATATAAAGTTAAAAACACGCTCTGTGACAACATCTCCTCTGTGTATTGTTCCATATTCAGTGAAGATGACCCTGAATGCACTATATTACAGCTACTGTTAGCTGATCTGTATCTGGTGTCACCAGCTTAGACGTGATGAGCCCAATGCATCTCCTACACCGGCTTGTGTCCTTCCACAGAGTAGACGTTCTACATCAGCAGAGACAGCTTTTGCCGAGTGGGATAATCCACCAAGGCCACCTAACGGCCCTTCTCATTGCTCTTGAGTGAGGTGTAAGCGTTAAGATTATATAAAAAAAAAGGGCCACTGGACACAGAATAACATACTTTTGTACGGTATTCTGTGGTTCCATGTGTAAACAGTTTATGGATGAAAGAGTTGGACTGATGTGATGATGCTGTTTATGAGTAATGGATGTGACAGACAGACAGACATTCCCACCTCCACCCAGTATAAGGTGTTTTCCACTGCTGCCATAATTCAACAGTATTTCTGTTTTTACAAAAATACATTTTTATATTTCTACAATGGTTAATCCAACAGTATATTTAAGATCTTTTTGCTATTGTTGCTATTCATATATTTTCAACTCTAAGGTTGTCCAAAAATGCAAAGGTAAATTCAGCAGCAAATTATTATAATTTTTTTTTTTTTTTTTTTTATGAAGTTGCACAATTACAGTTATTATGTTGCATTCCTGTGTAAAACTATAAAAACAGTGGCAGCAAGAATGTAAACTGTTATCTGCACCAAATGTGGTCACACAAAATATAGACAGTTTTAGTTGTAGTAATTTAGTTTGTCAACAAGGAGTGTTTTGTTGTTCCAATTGGTCATTTTCTTAATGGATAACAATGAAATTGTTAATTTGAAACAGGTTTTTGGTAAACTATGAAGTTATTTATGTTTTCTTATTTTCTTGACAGGTGATCTAATAAATTTGTTAAGCAATTTGTTAAGCACTGTAGACAGACAGACAGACCGACAGACAGATAGATTATTCTCCACTTGTTCAAATTTGCTATAAAAAAATAAAAATGATAATGAAACATTATTTTTGTGCATTTGAAAAGTACACAATTTGATGGACATTTCATGACAATATGTGACACAGTGCTGCTGAACGTCCCTGTTCATCTTGTGTATCTCATCTATGAGGAATTACAGTATTCTCAGTATCATCTTTTGTGAGTGATAACTGTGAAATATTCATTATCTGTTATCATTTAATATTATTCACAAAGAAATTATTATCATGTACTGTGGTTGGATCTGACATTGGATTTGAGCAGAAAGGCAGGGGTAAAAGAATAAGAATGTAGAAAAATAGAAAAAAGATAACTGTGTTCTTTATTTTCCTATTTATCCAGACATCGCTGAAGAATAGCTGTAAAATCACTAATGACAAATACTTTTTCATGTAACATTTTTCACTCCCACAGATACATGTGACCTATTTTCAATTAGAGAAAACTTTGAACAAAAACAGAAATCCAGCTGAAACACATCTGAGCTATTAAAGTCAATATTTTAGCAGCGTACCACAATCCATTATATTATGAGATGACTCATCATATCCAGAGTTTGTATTTTCAACCTTAAACTCTGACAGAAAAGACATGAATTTGTGCTTTTTTTTTTAAATCACAGGAATATATGAAATAATGTTTCAAACTGCAAGTTTTTTCCCCATTTCTTTCCAAAATAAGTGTTTTGTTCAGTTTTCTTCCCACAACTGAGCCTATTTCAATTACATTTTGCTAAATAAAAAATCTGAAAAATATATAGTTGATTTTTTTCCCCTCCAAATTCATGCCCGAAATGGCTTTTTTTTTTTTGTATGAGTCATGAAGTTAAAGAAACTTGACTTAATATCAGGTAGTTATATTTACCTGAAACACAAGCAATACTGTATTATATAGTCTGTACTGTAAATGCACATTAATACCATTAGTCCTGATACGATCCACATGTGCAAAGCAACACATAAAACAAACATACAAAAAAAAGACTAAAACCATTACTCGTGGCCATCAGACATTAGGCACAGTTCCACACAGATTCATTTGGTATTAGCAGTACTGGTGTGATCATATATGTACAAGGTACAGCTCTACACGTCTGTGCTTCTATTTTCTTTCCTGTGTGTCACTGACGTATCAGAAAACTCAAGTCCAGAAAACAATCATCGACAGTAGATCGGACTTCAGTGTGTTTTTACACTCCCCCCTCCTCATCTCATTTCCACATTCACTCCCTGCTGAAATGTTTGGAGGTGACTTTTGTCACCAGTCCGTGTGAAGAAGGCTGATGACATCTGAGGCTTATTCCTGCAGCTTCCCCTGAGCTCTTCCCTAAAGCCACTCTCTGCCTTCTGCTGTCATCTCTCTGATACTGGCTCACAGTAAAGTCAGCCTCCTCTGCTCTCATGTGCAGAGGATCTATAGATCTCAGACTCAGTCTCAACAACAAGAAAGACAAGATCAAGACTCTGAGATGCTCAGGTGCTTTAGTGCCTTTTCCTCCTCTTTCCTACCCTCTCCTTGTTCTCACAGCTTATGTGGCCCGTCCAAACTTTACATCACACACTAGGAGTGCAGACACACAACACAGACTCCTCAACAGCAGGTATTTAAAGTATAAAAATGCCTTTAAGGAGATACAGGAGGATCTAAGTCCATGCAGGCTCCACAGTCCTTTGATTAAAGATGCCACTTATATTTTCCACAACCACACTACTGTTTCCAAGCTCATGGCAGCTTGTTTTCCAGTGTGGCTGTTATAGCAGAGATGAACACAGGCCAAATGGTGTAGAGCTCAGCTCCGAAGTGAAGCGAATGTACAATTATCACAAACTTCACATTTTAATGATTTTTTCCCCCACATTTACTTAGAATGGGCAACATTTCAAATGTCTGTAACAGCAAAACTACTGGTTGAATTTATGTGAAATTGATTTATAGATTATCAGTGACACCACAATAGATGTCATTACATTTGGGAAAAGTAGAGTAGAATAAAATAGAATACAATAGAATGCCTTTATTGTCATTATACTATATGTACAATGAAATTAAAGGTGGTAACTCTTGTGGTGCGTAGTGTAAAACAGTGTAAAAGAAAAGTTTAAACATACATACAGCACAAAAAAACAAGCGTGTCAACCAACCAAGAGATGGTAGAGAGGATATATGTTAAATGTATATCCTTGTTTAAGATCACAATAATGTGCTCAGTACATATATTGGACTTGGATATACTGTGCTGTTAAATCTGGAGGTGTGAGCCTGGATCTGCACCTCTTCTCTGAGTCCAACCGTGAGAACAGGCTGTGACCAGGGTGTGAAGCGTCAGAGGTGATGCTTGTGGCTCTGCATAGACACCTGGTGCTATATATGTCTCACAGGCAGTACAGCTGGACTAGGTAGGTCAAAGTAGGTCAAAATTAAAAAAAAAAAAAAAAAGTTTATATTAGTTTCCAAAATCTTTTTTTCCCCTCCCATTTACTTATAATGGTTAGTGCACAGGTTTATTCACACATTTTAACAACCACAACAGTCTGGGAAAAAGAAGTGATTCATCCATGTAAACCTCTTTATATTTTCTACATTTATATATTACCAATTATAAATTTATATAAAAGCTGGAATAAAAAAATATCTCAACAGTTTCTCTGAAATGTCACATTGTCAAAATAAAGCAGTGGTGCAAACAGAGCAATTATTTCATGTTCAGAACGGTTTATAAATGTCTGACCTCAAGTATATGTGAGAGTCTTCCTTTAATTAGCGTACGGGTCAGTCCTTGACACTTGAGTAAGTCATTTATTAAAATCGTAACAAATGGATTTTTATGAGAAAAAACTGTTGTGGCACATAACCACATCACTATTATCTAACAGCTCACTGCAGATGACCCTTCTGCTGCAAATGGAGTCTGAAATATTCATAGTTTGAAAGTAACTTTTCTTTTTTGCAGTTTCAGATTTTTTTTTTGTTGTTGATATATGAGAGTTGAAAAATGGCAAAGACTTGAATGATTCATGTGAGTCAAGGTCATTTTATTTAGTTAAATTCACTGCCAAGTAGGGATGGGAATTGAGAACCAGTTCTTTTTTAGAACCTGTTCTAGTAGCTCAATTCCTTGGAATTATTTGCCCGCCTGCTTAATGGTTCTGCTTATCAATTCTGCCTTTGTTGCATATGTGTGATGATGTTACTTGTACACTGCATTGTTTTGGTTCAGAATGTAGCCAGTGTAGTGAGGCAGAAGTGCTCCAAAGTATGGTGTCCCATAAGACGACACCACGGCCACTTGGAACATTTGCAAAGCTTCCATTTCTTCAAAGCGGAGAAATCCCTCCAATATGCTCAAACATTTGTCCACAGCATGAAGTTCATGTGCAGGAATGTCACGTTTGATACACTACTTAGCAATGCTTGTGAAACTAGTGGCCTTATATAGCCAGCACTGCCCCCTCAAATAAAAGTTCCTAAAGGTAGGGTTCCTCTTTTTTTCTTTCCTGAAGGTGCACACCAGCAGGAGATATAGAGGAATTAGTAAAGCATCTTAAGTTTCACTTTCACTTTGTACGGTGAACCTTAACATTTGTCATATGTGACTATCTGGAACCAGCCCTGCATCATCTGTTATTATTATGTGTCCATATTGTATATATTATATTTTCTTTGCAGAGATGGAAGTATAAAAGGCAGTTAATGCAAACAAACCCATCTTTTATTCCCTCAACCAATGAGAATCCAGAAGGAATCGTATCAATAAGCAAAATTAATAATGGAATCTGAATTGTTAAATTCTTATCAATTCCCATCTCTAGTGCTATAAGAACTTGACAAGTAAATACGTACGTTTAGTATCTCAAACCAATTGTAAACATTTCACAAGAGAAGATCGTCAGGTATGGGGGGGTTTCAGTAGCTGCCTCTGTCTTCATAATAATGGAATTGTAGAGCTGTGGATGTCTGCATTGTGGTTTTTAATGTTTGTTCAGGATCGTTGATGAACATTAGGGATTTTTTTAATTGATACATTATTCTAAAATGGAGCATCAGTTTAAGTTACTCCCTATTTTGTATGAATCATCATCACTTCACCTTGGTATAAGCAATTTCTCCAGATTCATAGACAAGGCTATTTAAAATCAGCGAAATCTTGCAAAAACTTTCATTATGTTTGTCCACACACACACACACACGCACACACATACAAAAAAACTACACCCTGCATATTATGTGATAAATCTGACAAAAACAAAGTGAGTTTTTAATAGCTTAGTGCAATCGTTCTGCAGATGACACTAGAAAAAGATCGCAGCTTGCTACCGGTTTGATTTCTCTTTCAACTTCTAAATGAGCAGTGCACTATAACGCACAAACGCACACTATACCAGCCTGTGTGGAAAGAACAGAAGCAACGTTTCAGCTGCAGCCCTGGAGGCTGCTCGAAGGCCATGATGACAGAACGATCGCAGTCCAGTGAACTGTGTCAGGCATGTCATCTGATGGCACATCCTCAAGAACAAGTAAATAAATGCATGTTCGTTCCGACACCACAGGAAGGCTCGGCTCCGGTGTCACACATCACGCTGATCTCCACAGATCTCTGAAAGCTTGTGTCAGAGTGTGTTCATTAAACCGTCTGCTGATTACTTACACAACAGGCCTACTAATGGGAAACTGAAGGACACCCAGTTTTGGGCCTAATGTGTCCTCTTGTATATGCATGTGAAATGAGAGCAGGCATCCAGCTGACGGCCTCACAGTCTGTCGTGTCTGTGCAGCGCTGCCCGGGGGACAGCAGGGGGAGGCCTCCATGTTCACTGAAGCAAAATGAACACAGCCTCAGTCGTTCAGCGCTATGCACAGCTGTAAATTACATGTGTCACTTAGTCTTCGTATGGAGCGAGGTGTGGCTGTTCGTGGCTTAATGGTTCAGCTCCCCCATCAGCAGGTGGCCCAGCTCCCAACGCCGGCTTAATGTGACACTAATGCTTTATTTTACAGGTACCATATTTCCATAAGATTGGAAATAAAATTTAGCACGTAGTACAGAGACTCACAGACAGCACAGCTCATTATTTCTGAAAGTTTGCAAGAGATAATAAGTTACACTTACACTGCGAGATATTAATTCCATGTGGAATTTCTTGAAAGAAAACAACAGCTACTTTTAGGACTTGAAAAACAGAAACATATTTAACAGTTATTTACTTGTAATGCTTTTGTTGGCTGCTGGAGAGCTGTGTTTTTAGGTCTAAATGCAGATGTGTCAAATAACTGATCTGGTTGTAGTCTTCTATCAACACACAGCAGGCCAAGCCAACATGTGAAAAATGTCATGATAGAGGAATAGTTTTTAACATTTAATGGTATTCAGCAGTGGGTAGTGAATGCTGCTCCCTGAGTCTGACTTTACAAACATGAAGGAGAACAGCAGCTCATTGTAAAAACATGAAAGATTCCCTCTGCAGCCAAGCTTTACTTACTTTATCTGTTGGGGCAACATGTTTGAAAAATGTGTGAAAGTGGACTCCCAAACTGTAGATATAAAGGGGTCATTGTCATGTCAGGCATGCTATTTTACTATTTTAAATGGAATTATTCATTTTAAAACATTTCCCTGTGGTCTACATAAACTGTAAATGCTGTGTTTGGGTCTAAATTCTTCGTTAATTCAACTTCACAGGTTCATCTTCAACATGTTTTTGGAATATATTTAGTTTCACATTCACACATAAAACTCCTCAAAGATTTTTTTTTTTTTTTTTACACAAATTTTTTAAAATCTCATTTCAATATATATTTTCTTGAAAATATACACAATTACCTACAGAAAAATAAATTTGGTGTACATTATTTAATTTAATTGTTTTGACCAGATGTTAACCTTCCTTGTTTTCATTCTCCAGTAGCTGTTCCTGGTGTACTAAAACACAACACAAGTACAGTGCGCCACAAGGGTCAAAATAGCCCGACAGCCAGCAGAAATAGATGAATGTATTCAACTCACATGGAATTCTGAATTTTCAGGTTTTAATTTTATGCCCTGTTGGTGACCCTTAGTCTTTTAAACTGATTGAAATGTTCTGTAGGTAATAGGATAAATACTTGACTTCACCACTAATTAAATAAAGAACATAACACTATTAGATATAAACTAAATATTGCATATACATACACAGATCAGCCATGACATTATGACGAATCACAAGCGTATTAACTTTATTTATCTCATTGCCATGGGTGCTCCAGTTCAGTGGATACATTATGCAACAAGTGAACATTTATCCATCAAAGACGATGCTTTAGGAACAGTCAGATGTTCATGAATAGGCATCTGAGCAACTCTGACATGAGTGAAATTAGAATGTTAATCACTGGGTCAGAGCATCTCCAGATCTTGTTCATGTTGGTTTATAAAGTCAAAGTCACTCACTTCTTTATGTTGCTCATTTTATTGCTTTAAGGATTAAATTATTACTTCTTCTCTAGTATTTCCAAACCCATGAAAGGTTCCATTGTAATGAAATAAACAATATTATTACCACCTCTTCTGTCAGTGGACTGAATGTTATGGCTGATTGACGTATAATGCATATAAAATCTCATGAGGAAAAAAAAAGCAAAAACCAGTAATTCTTAGCATGTTAGATTCGTTTCAGGTCAGTAAAATCATATTACAACGAACATTATTTAGCATTTTGACTGTATCTTTCTCATAAGGTGAGTCACTGGCAGTAAAATCTTTGCATTTTCTTTTTTATTTTCAGCTAAATCAATAAAAAGACTGGTGAAAAGTTACCGTTCAGAGAGTTCAGAGAGAGTGTATTATTTAAATTGCATAGAACAATGTAGTTTCTGTGTCTAAGAGTAAGTCTCTCTGAAGAAGGTGGGAATACTTAAGTTTATGAAGAGGTAACCTGTTCTTTTCAGAGTGACCTTTGACCTGTTCTGGTGTTTAAGGACGGAGCCACTATACTGTGAAGTAGAAATGCACAAAACCTCAAATTTGGCTTTTTGTAGCCAGAGATGTCCATATTCGGATAAAACTGAGATGATGATTTTTAAAAATGCATTTAACTTCAGTTCTGCTTTACTTAGTAGAAGCTTTAAATCCCAACTAGAGTCGAGCATCAGGAAAAAAAACATGTTTTGTTCAAATACCACAAGCTCCAAAAATCCAATTTGGCAGGCAGTGAGCTGTCAAACATACCTATCAATCACCACTAAAATGGCAAACATCAAAATGCCTCAGTGAGCCCTAAAATCTTATTAATGGAGGAATAATGAATCAAAACACCACAGTGGATCCAAATAAACCAAAAGGGACCAGAATGACTCCTCCAAAAAAGAGAGAAATTTAATATAAATCATGAAATGTTGCTCATTTGTTGAACTTTTGCACATCATTAAGAAAGAATGTTTTGACCCTGTAAAGCCTGAACCATTAAATCATTGACAGTTAATTCCAGTTCATTGAAACTGGAGCCTTTTTTGGTCTTTCTGAACAACCAAAAAAATGTTGAGTGTATGTATGAGTATAAATTTTGTATCATATTTGATACATCGGGTCTCAATGCTTAAATATTATTATTTTTGAACAAACAAAAACATGTCTAACAAATAACAGGTAATTCCTTTCCAAAATTGACACTTCTGCCTGCTTCCTCATCATCTTGTAGTGTCACAGGATTGGCCTCTGGTGATGAATTCCTCCCCCTGGTGGATTATCGGTGTATTGCATGTATCTAATTGTATACATCAGGTTTTTCAAGAAAGCAAATATCACACTGACCATGTAGAGGGCTTGAAAACTCATGTATCAAATATGATGTTATAGGATTGATGTAATTTTTTACGACGTTTTCAAAACATTAGGAGTATACCTCTCAAGTAACGATGCCACAAACTCTGTCTCATCCTTCCCATTGAAATTAAAAGTGAAATAGTGAGTTACTGTAATATAATGCTGATTACATGATAATCATTAACTATAAAACTTTTTAATGTTATGTTGATTCAAATCTTACCAACATAATCTATATACAATAATAGATATACTTTCTTGATCTCTTGAGTGAAATTGTTGTGTTACAGCAGCAGCAGCGTCACAACCCAACAACACAATATATTAACCATGTAATGACTGCAATCTCTGGTGCTGCATTTTGCATTTTATAGCATTCAAATGACTGTAACTCAATTCATAAAAGTCAAATGGCATCACAGCTGAGATCCTGAGCTTTCCAACATTATAACACTTTATGGCAGCTATATGAGACTTTATTACAAGTAGAAATGAGCAGTTTAAGAGACTTTCACACAAGCAAAAAAAAAAAAAAAAAAAAAACACCTCGAAATAACAAAAAATATGAAGCCATAATATGAATACTGAATGTTCAAGACCAAAAAGCATATTTCAGCAGAAGTAGTTGAAATTGTATTTCTGTAATCTCAGAAAGTTTCATTATGGACATTTACAGTTGTTTTTGACATGCTAAAACTAAAAAACAAGTCTGATTTTTTTCCCCCTTTTTATTTTTTACTAAAACACATTGCTTTAAGCACATATTGTAATATTGATAGTAAATGGTCAGATATTGAAAGTTCTACCTTAAAATAAAGGTGCAAAAGCATTGGAAAAAAAGACATTTTCTGACAACATGAAAACACCCAGGTGGTCTGTTATAATGGCAGTAAAGAATATAAAACAGGAAATAAGAAAATAATCATACAATATAAATACAATATGTACATGATAAAACTGGAACATAAAAATGAGTAGGCAGTCTTTATGTCATGTTGTGTGGTGGGAACTTTATAACAAATTTATCTTTTCATTCACTAAAGCCCAGTTTAAACAACAACACTCTCTGGTGAAAACCACAAAATATTTCATCAGATGTGCTTTTCATTTAGATGGCAACAGCATTTCAGGGATTAAAAATGCAAAAAAAGTGAAAACACATTTCAGAGTGGAAAGCTTAAAAACACTCCACTCTCGTCACCGTCTAAAAGGCTGAATGCGTAAAATAGCATTTTCTCATCACATAGAGTTTACATCACATGCACACGCCAGTACAGAAAAATATCAGGTTGGATTATTTACCTGCAACGGACCTTCAAGTGTCCTGAGCCGCTCTTATTTACATCCAAGAGTCATTTCACTAATTATCACGAATCGTGTTGTTTTTTTTTTTTTTTCTTCCTGTTTTGCGATTGTATTTTCTGTGAGGAGAGAACAGGAAGAGAAGTAGAAAGGTTCTACGCAGGCCTGTGGTCCCTCCTGGAGTGCATACTACACTGAAGAATAGGAAATGTCACACGCTTTTGTGTCTGTGGGTGCAGGTTTTCCCCCAAAACACACATCTAAATGCAGAATTAAAAGTGAGAGTGCAGTAATTTTCTTGTTTTCGGTTCAGATCGTAACAGTCTGAGGGGCACTTTACACCGAAACATTTCTCTCTTATCACGCACAGAGTCAGGGAGTGTTATAGATTGAGTTGATGTTGTCTGTTCATGATGTTATTCAAGGCAAAAGAGCGCTGGGTTTAGTCCCTCATTCTGGTATCTGTCATTCAGTGTGCAGTCCCTTTAATGGTAGGGTTAGCAGAACCTGATCCACCTAAAAACCAAATCTAATGTGTTCAGTTTTAGTCAGTGTACACTATTTAGATGGTGCCTAAAAAATGGCATCTGTTTAATATAAATAGTGTGCACTTATGTAGCACATTTTATACACCTGCACAGTATCCACAGCCTCACATTCACCAGTAGGCAGCCGTCACCATAAGGCATTGCCAGGCCCTACTGGGAGCAGTATAGGGTTGAATATTTTGCCCAATGACACTTTGACAGTCAGAGCCTGGATTCAAACTTCTGACCCTATTACCATTGGACAACCTGCCCTACCAACTGAGCCACAGCTGCCCAACATATAAAGTATAACATCAGTCAGTACAATAGCGAAAAAATTTGACCCTGCATAAAGGAAGACATTGTTTTTTCATTTGTCTGTCATAAAATGTTGATTGAAGTTGCTGATGTAATTAGATGGTACTAACCTGTGTTTGGTGACACACCATGTGAAAGATCATGGAATACTAACACAGATAGAGCATTTATATAGATGAGCATCTAATAAACTCAAGGAAATGGAGAGAAAACATAATGAAGCTGCAGAAATGTGTGCCTGTAACACTGTGAGGCATCATTTTTGTCTGCTGTTTGTCAAACAGAAGCCTTATACGCCATCACTGAAACATGCATATATCCCTCAGGAGGTCAGGATCTTGTTCGTTCAGTGTAACTTGGCCAGATCTTGTACAGACTCCAGAGAATTTAAGTAAGTCACCAAACCTGATTAGTTCCCACTTCCACAAATGGAATTGGCAGGTTCCCCTCTTGCCGTCAGTGAAGGAAATATATAATGTCTTCAGGTTTGTAGTAATACATAATAATGAGTTTGGTCTTTGTAACCCACCTGCAACCTGCTTTTTGAGTCCAGATGAACATAGCTGTGTCTGGTCTTGACAGCCTATTTAGATGACACGCAGCGGTTACTTTCAGTGACATATAAAATGCTCATGTCAGTGCATGACTTGATTGCTTGGCTGAGATGTGCTTCACTGTCAACCTGTTGAAGTGTGAGTTTGCCAGGGCAGCATGACAAGCTGTACCCTAGACAGGGGCATGAGCATCTGATGCAAAAGGCAGTTCTGGTCTGAAATGCACCGCTCCAACCATGAAAAGAGTTCATGTGCTTTTTGGGTTTGACAGGTTGATGCTTCCAGAGAAACTTTTCAACAAGAGTCACATTTGAACAACCTGCTATAGAGGAAAGAGAAACATGTGTAAGATCTACTTCCTGTTAGCAGCTGAAAATGACATAAATGTCCTGTATGCTACTCCTGTCCTATTCTTCCACACTTAAATTGGGGGTAATTAAAGTGAATTTCAGGGGCAGATCCACACCTCAAACACTCCCTTTCCTCTCACATGCTTATAAATACCTGCCCTACACACCTGTTTGGTTTTGGTTCTTCTTCTACTGGTGGTTAGCTGAACCTGGGAACTGCAGCAGACCCTTGAAAACTGAACTATCATCATCATCATCATCATTGCTATCAATACCTTCATTACTAATATCATTCTTGCCACCGTCGTCATCATTGCAACCCTCACCACCGTCATCATTCTCACCATCATTATCAGCTATTGTCTTCATCATCACCACCATCATCATCGTAATCATTGCCATCAGCTAGCATCATCACCACTATCGTCATCATCATCACCATTCATCACTCTTACTGTAATCATCACCTCTATCATCACCATCATTATCATTACCACCATTGTCAATGTTATCCTTACCTATCATCTTCATCATTGCCACCAATCTTATCATCATCATCATCCTCCTCCATTCATCACTATCATTGTAACCAACACCACCATCACCTTCATCAGAACCATTGTCATCATTTCATATCATATAATGTAATCACATATATTCTGGTGGTGATCCTTTGGCCATGTTCACAGACCATAATAAGTTATTAGTAGTTAGTTTCCAAATTCACAGTAATGTCCAAAATAGCACCAATGATGTTCTTGACTGTGGCCCTTGTGGATGAATAATATAAATATTGGCACAGAATCTAAGTGTAAATATTATTTTTTTTTTTTTTTTTTTTTTTTTTTTTTTACTGTTCATCTTGCCTTAACAACATCCTCTGCATTTGCTGCTCGTCTCCTTCCTTCTCAAAGGCTTTGTCTTTCATCCACCTGGTTGCAGAGGTTGGTGTTGGAGTAGTATTTGAGGTGGATGCCCTCATTTGCTTTATTACTCAGTGTCTTTCTGGATAATTTTCGGTGATCCCTTTAAAAACCCGTTGTTAGACAGCAACATCAGAGGTTTGTGATCAGTATCTGCGACTACAAATACGGTCACGTTCTTTTAAGTTTTTCCTTTTGTTCATTTTACACACTTAATGCACACTGTACACTGCTAATATTCTGAAGTGCTGATTAAACATTTCTCAACATGTTAATTAATTTAAGCCACATTCTTTTCTTGATGGTAAACAAAGCGCATTATTACCTGAATCCAACCTTTGAAACTTTGGTCTCTGGTGTCAAAATCCTGGAGGGAATAAGAATTAGTCCTTTAGAAAAAAAACCCTTCAAAAGCACATTCCAGTCAAGGGTTCCATTTTTAGCAAAAAAACGGAAATGCATTCATCAATGTGAGTTATCGTAGTTTGTTCCATTACGCATTGTAATTAAAGGAATGGTAAGAAACTCACTGTGAACAGCTCTTACTGCTCTTTGTACTTGTCTGCTGAGAGTGTGTAATGAATACTATTTGCAGATCCCTCTTATGCTGAGCAGAAGTTTCACAGTGGATGTGACAGGTCTTTATGACCCAGCTTTGACATTTCCATCAGACAAAGATGTTTAGTCAACTCACTGTGCATGTTCCCTCATGAGAGCTGCTGAAATCCAGCCGTCTGACTTTGTTTTGGCTCTCTCTTTTATATGTTGCAATAATAATAATAATAATAATAATAATAATAATAATAATAATAATAATATACAGCCCTAACAAAACAAACAAAATAAGAGACTGCTGCAAAATGATCACCTTTCTCTGATTTTATCATTTATATGTATGTGTTTGAGTAAATTGAACATTTTTGTATTATTCTCTAAACTACTGACAGCATTTCTCCAAAATTCCAAATAAATATTATTATTTAATTATTTAGATCCTATATTTACAGAACAGGACACACAGGACACATCAAAATAACAAGAAGATGCAGTGTTTTCAGACTCAAATTATGCAAAGAAAACCAGTTCATATTCATTTATAAACAACACATTATTAATGTTTTAATGTTAAAGTTCAGACTTCAGTATTTGGTGGATTTATCCTGTTTTTCAGTGACAGTTTTCACGTGTCTTTTCTCTCCTCCATTACTGTTGGATGACTTTATGCAGCTCCCAGCAGAGAAATTCATGAAGCTGAGACATGTTCCATGGCTTGGACCATCCATGTTCCTGCAGACGTTTTCACAGTGGGTTCAGGTCTGCAGATTGTTCTGGTCATGACAGGGTCTTCATCTGGTGGTCTGTCATCCACACCTTTACTGACCTGCTGAGTTCAGGAGCATTGAACTGATAGAAGAACCAGTCCTCAGAGTTTGGAAACATTGTCAGAGCAGAGGTTTTCAAGAGTTATTTTTGGATTCCAATTACTTTTGTCTTAATAATAACAAGTGTTTATTCAGTAGAATAAAATGTGCTTGTGTGTGCAAACACATGAATGGAATGGCTGTCATACATGCACACATGCTGATTTCACAGGAAATTGCAGGATTCTCTTAATTTGTTTCAGGGCTGTAAATATAATGACATTGTATCTAGTGTTTCTGTCAAAGGTGTTAAGACTGTTTCTCTGTTTTAATTAATAGAACTAGAAAAGCACTCAGAGAGCACAAACCTCCACCAAGCAGCACAGTTCTCCCACATATTGTGCCTGACACCCTGCAATATTACTCCCACATTTCTTTTTTATCCATTGTATTACATTCTTGACACACGAAACATAACCTTGGCAATAAGAATTACACTGATATCGTTAATTGTTGAATAGTTATTCGCAAAAATCAACATTTCCATAATGGTGGTTTTCTTCAGGATCTAGCTCCATAACTATTGAAGATACGTCTATAGAAAAGTCCATGGACAATATGAGAAAAAAGAGTTCCACTGCCATCTGGTGGACACTTGTTAGTACCACAACAATGCCAATTATAACTAATAGAGAATCCATTAAAAAAATTCCTGGATCCAGACAGTGATCCGGATCACCTCCAAAATGTAATCAGCTCTTCTTTGTCTCAGAGTGAACATTTCCTGAAAATTTCATTAAAATCCCTTCATGACTTTTTGAGTTATCTTACTAACAAATAAATAAACACATAAATAAACCCAGGCGGAAACATTACCTCCTTGGCAGAGGTAATAACCTGACAAAACTAATTATTCATCCCAAAATGTACAGCAGAAGGGTCTAAAAATGCCTGCTTTCACATCCACGAAAAAAAAAAAAAAAAGATTAAAATATTCACTTCTGTTATCAACAGAGTGTAGCATCAGTTTATCATAAAGGTAATGGAGGTGATATCAGCCAGTGTTGATTAATATGTAGGATACAGACTTTATGTTACTGTCAGACAGCCTTTTCTAATAGGAGCTGGAGACCTGAAGCTCCAACTAAACCACTAGAATCCCGTCATAAAAACCAGTTTAACTCACAAACGACAGGAATCGCTGGTTTTCGTTTGTGAGTCTCTTTTGTGAGTTGTGTTTCTATGATATGAGGTGTGTTTTTGCTTTTTTTCTCTCTCTTGTAGATTTTTAATACCTCCCCCATAAAAGAGTAGATGTACATAGAGGAAATGAAAGCACCTCTAATGTACCAAACATTCAACTAGTGACTGATCAGCTGACTGATTAGTTGCTGCTGTATTTTGTCAGATATTCCAATAAAATGTGAAAATATATGTGGTAAATCAGTCAATGTGAACTGATGGGGAGACTGAAATATTCATTTGTGTTCTCTGTGGGAAAAAAAACATACATTACAGTCATTTTAATTGAAAAACAAAAAAGCAAACAGAATGTAGTGTTTTGCTTCTTTCACTGTTTGTTAGAGCTGTCTGTAACTTAGCCTCCTGCTGGCAACACAACGCAGCCCGGATTATTCACTCTCAACAGTTTATGGAAAATCATACAGTTTGCATTTTCATTTTTGCTGCTTCTCAAAACTTTCTCTCAAATTGACTCAACATGAAGCCTCTTAAACCCATCAGTTCAGACTGTGTTACCATAGTAATGCTACCCAGCATTTGTAGCAATTTACACATACTATAAATCCACGTAAACCAGAAAAAGCATCAGATAACAGCTCAACAAAAGCAACTGCAAGACAATAACAAGCACTTAAATCAGCCAATATCTAAAACAGTCTACCAGTCTGAGACCAACGCATGTCATGAATAATTTTAGAAAACAAAAGACAAATGAGACAATCTTTGCACTGCTAAGCTAACACTAGGTCCAACAGTACAAATCATATTTCTTTATCACTAAAACTCACTGAATGAGACAGTGAAATTATTACAGATTCTGTCTTATGTTTGCCTTTTTTTTATTTTTTTTTTTTTATCAAAACTTAGTTTTATATTCATGAAACATCTGCTATTGGCTAATCCAGAGGTTCCCAAAGTGCAGGGGTACTTGGAAGAAGCCCAGGGGTACTTGAAATTTTGAGGTTAATAAGGTTAATGGAAAAACAAGTAGGAAGTGAGTTTGTTAACACATTCTTTCAGATTCAAAGTAATAAACAAACTAACAGACACACTGGAGTCTGAAGGAGCTAAATTGTACTATGTGTGTAGTTTTGCTCTGTTTTTATCAAGTTCTATTTAACTAATAGCAGTTAATCTCAGCAGAATAGCTCCTGCTGACCCAATCTAGTGCATATTATGACTGTGACACCAACACAGACAATCTCATACTTCTAATAGTAATACTTAATAATAATAATAGTAATAATACTTCATACTGTCTAATAGTAGATCATTTGCATTCTAACTTCATCAAAACTGTTGTTCCTTCACACTGTCATTATATCTTCAGGTAACTCCTTTACGTTTTAAAATAGAAATATTATAAATAGATCCTCTAGGAATCTAACATGTATGTCTGTTGAAATGTCAAGGTAATTTAAAGCATTATTATATAACTTGGCAATTTAACATTATTACAGATTCTTACAGGACAGACATTTCAGTCAGAACAACAGTCATCTTATGGAAGAAAAAAACACGTGAAGAAAAAAAAAGTTGTTTTTATTGTGTCTTAAAACATGTTTGAAATGAAAATTCAAAATGATTCTATTTAAAGGTAGGTTATAAATGGAAAATATGACTGAAAATGTGAAATGAAAATAGCGTTTCAGTTGTTTTTATCACAGTCACCACAGCAGCAAAAGAAAAGTATGCCTGAAGTTAAACATCTGAGAAAATCAGGTGTTTTTCTTAAACGTAGACAGTCCAAAACAGTGAAAGCAACACAAATTAAAAAATGCATTTGATATTTTCACAGAGATTTACATAAAAACTCTACAAACACTCACTCTGTCATTGATGTTTTTATTGAACTCATGAGAATAAGGAGCTTCTTAAGTGTTTATAGTTTCTTGTTCTGCGCTTTAATATTATATGAAGGATTCCCAAAGTGGGGGTACCCCAGGGGGCACTTTTTGGGGGGAAAAATATATTAATAATAATAATAATTAATAATATATAATATGATTTCCTGAATATAAAATAAATAATGACAATTAAGGCTGAAATATAAAACACAATAAATACATTCATATAATAGTTTTATTGTGAATCATCTGTTTAAGCTTTGGTTAGATTTCAAGAACTGTTCTTTTTATATTATTCAAAATTAGTTTATTTGTGTAGCTAAGTAATGATTTTTTTTATTGATGAAAGCTGATGAAAGCTAATGAGCAATTTATTTATTTTCTTATCAATAAAAGAGGGCACTTTTCAGTTTATGTTTGGCACACAAAATGCACTTTAAAAATGTGTTGTTTTTATATAGTACAGTTAAATATATTGTTTTTTTACAAAGTTTTGGAAATATAAATAGACACCTTTGGCATAAGAACAAATTTTGCCTAATTTTTTATTTTTTTTTTCAATTAAATATGCTGAAGCGAGAGTTGGGGGTACTTGTCTAAAAAAAAAAAAAAAGTATATTTCAGTGGGTACTCCACTGTAAAAAGTTTGAGAACCACTGCAATAAAAATATATTTTCTATGGGGTTCAATCACTTCCAGACATACACCAATGTCAAAATTTCTAAATGTCATTTCTAAATCAGGTTCTAGTTTAGTCAAAGCTCAGGTAAATCAAACGGGGGGAGGGATATTAAAAAATAAGTTTCATGAATATTTAATAGTAATAAAACACATTGTGTATTTAGGTAATAGAGAAAATAATGTGGAATTGCTGGTTCTTGTTCTTTATTTATTTTTCCACATGTATTTTTTGTTTTTATAATTTATTTAAGGGGCAGAGTAGACATTAAACAATAATGTTATGTTGTTGGCGCGGTAGACAGGAGTTGACCGGGCCGTGTGGATTAAAAGTTTGGGGACCACTGATGTAAAATACTGGGTTTGTGACAGTGAATCACAGCAGGTTTGGTTACGAGGATGAGGAAGATCTCATCCTCCACAAGAATTCAAGTGTTCATTAGTAATTCAATTAATCAATCGTAGCACTGTTAAACTTTCTTACAAAGTGTTATTTCCAAAGAAGAATAACCTTTGTGCAGAAGTAGTTAGAGCAGAAGCTGCAAAACTCCCAGAATATGAAATAAGATGCGTTTGTTGAAACTGTTGACTGATGATGCTTTCTTCTATGAATGCATGAATGGAGTAGGTCTGCAGAGCTCCCTGCACGGTATGGATTCACAGAAGCATTTTGCTAATGCAGTATCCTCTCCTGGGACCCACAGTCTGTTACTGCGCCCCCAGTTTCATCTTTCAAAACTATAACCCCTCCAGACCGTGAGTGGGCTGCAGGCAGCATCTGCTCCTCTTCTGTTGTCTCATCAGCCCCGAGGCTGCATGCAATATGTTGAAGTTTTATTATCACTTTATGAGAAAATCTGCTGTGTTAAAAATCTCACTTCAGGAAAGATTATGGTTTCGGCTATGAGTATTAAATCAATGGATCATTCGGCAAGACTTGGATCTTTGCCCGACCTAATTTGGCTGGTTGACATTCTGCACTTTTCAGATCAGAATCAGAATCTGCTTTATTGGCCGAGTATGTGAACACATACAAGGAATTTGGCTTTTTCTTTGCTCATGTTTCAACATGAATCCAAAACAACATGAACTCAATTGCACTTGAACATAGATGTAATATGGACAAACGTTCAACTAGAGACAAGGACAACAATGGGATGAGATTTATAGTGGATTTGTAATATGTACAAGGGGCAAATTTGAGTTTATACAGTGAATGGATATGTACAGGGAACCAGTCTATTAAAATATGTTTATGTATATATTATTTTAGTGCAAATACAGTTTTATATGCAGTGCATATAATAAGTTTATAAGTTTTTCTACATATTTATATAGTGATATTTTCTTGTTAAAACCCACAAAACTCAATGCAAATAGTATTGCTAATTAGGAATGTGTCCTGTGCAAACGTCTAAAGCTGCGTTCAAGGCCACCTGTTACTTGTGTTTTTCCAACCTTCTACTGGTGAAAATGCGCTGGAATGTCAGTCAAAACTG
Organism: Maxillicosta whitleyi; assembly: GCA_029822895.1. Lineage (NCBI taxonomy): Eukaryota > Metazoa > Chordata > Actinopteri > Perciformes > Neosebastidae > Maxillicosta > Maxillicosta whitleyi. The sequence continues at coordinate 632 of JAPSES010093192.1, read as the reverse complement.
TGACTTCCCATCCATGAACTCGTAGTAGATCCATGTACTCCCATTTCCGAGCTCTGATGTGACGTAACCCGTGAAACAACAATGGTGGCCCCCCCCATGGATGTGGTGTTTATGCAAATTGTTTCTTAAAGCTCTTTATCGGTTATTTATCTACACATGTTGTGCATAATCAGCAGCTGCTCTAGCATTAGGACAAGAATAAATGAATATCAAATACATATCCAAATATACAGATAATATAACATAAAAGGTATAACAGCTTCTCCTGCCTTATGCATCAGTTTTACTCTGTTTCCCTCAAATAAGCAAAGAGCAAACACCTCTGGGATAGAAATGACTATAAATGAACATAAGCTCCATACGGTCCACCATACTGCTTTGCTTACATCTAACCACCACACTTCCTTGTGTTCAGGCAGTCTGACTTGTCTGGAACTTTAAAAAGTAATAAGCTGTGGTTTGAAGTTGTGACTTACGGGCTCAAAAACCTGCCTGGAATGGAGTATAAGGCCAACATTAGGTTGGTTGGTTTAGTTTATAATATATAGTTATAATCAGTGTTGTATAAAGTACTGAAAAATCATACTCAAGTAAAAGTATAGGTACCCCTCCAAAAATGACTTTGGTAAAAG
>JAPSES010093134.1:0-21308 GCA_029822895.1 Maxillicosta whitleyi | reverse complement strand
TCAGCAACGCAGAAGTCAGACACAGGCCTAAAGGGGAGGAAGGAGTGAAGCTGCTGCTCTCTAAACACACACACACATATTGATGATGAATACTGTAAACACAAAGGAGCCGATGTGTCGTGCATGAGCTTACCTGTTCCAACTATACGTGGATCCGCAAAGTGCTTAGCGAGGATAGCAGCTAGTTGTGCCAGGTTTTCTTCATAGCCTGAAGTCACATAAAAACACGACTTAGATTACACCGAGCGCAGTTTTGTTTACATGCAGAAAAGATGCAGAGGATGCTGACCTTCACCTCACAGCGGTGCGTCAGCTTGAATTCTACGGAACTAAATACAAGCATTGATTGAATTTGTGTGCCTGCTTATTAGGGCTGTAATGGTACAGAAAAAATTCGATTTAGTACGTTTTCGGCACAGGGGTCTAAGATTCGATACATTTTCATTACAGAGAAAGAAACCAGTGAAGGGGGAGAGGGGGGGGGCAGTGTGCTCTATAACTATCTGTGGGACAAATGACATTTCTACAAAATATTGTTCAGTCATTTGTGCATTAACAGGCGTCACACATGTTATGTATTTTTTATGGCAAACGCTGTAATTTACAGAACATTTGTGAACGCCTCACAGTATTCCCTGAGGTGCTGTGAACGTGACCTCACACTAACACCACAGTAGAGCCACAGTGAAGGACAACAGGAGCAGGGTCACTTGATTTTGCCAACTTGAGTTAAAAAAATAAAATCCTTTTTGTTATAAAGGAACCCATGGACTCTTGTTCCACAAAACTGCAACAAACCCAAAACCGAAAGTGAAACTTAATACGTGTGGAACGTCTGACCAGGCTTCTGCGCCTCTGTCATACTCTCTGTTGTCATGTTTTGGGTTTTTTTCTGCAGTGGTACTGCTGAACGTATATAGCATAAACCTTGGGTTCTGCTTGTGTCCACTCTACTCACCAAGTGTTTGTGTTCTTCACACAGGCTACATGTATTTGTTCAGTACACTTCCGTATTGTATTGAAGGCCCCAAAACAAAATGGATTGGTTAAACCCCTACTGCTTACTGTATAAGCAAGCCATGAATTCTGAAAGAACTCCTCCTGTGTCAATAAAACTCAAATATTGTAAGGTGAAGGGTAAGATCTTAAAGCAGGCATCGAGAAGCAACACGAACAAAACAACTTAGAACTGTTTGAAATATGAAGTATAACAGACAGACAGACAGACAGACAGATAGACAGATAGACAGATAGATAGATAGATAGATAGATAGATAGATTTATACTGTATATATGTATATATAGCTGTATAAAATCATGGCTGAAGGAAAGAGTTGTCTTGTAGTCCCTAAGGGTTATTAATCTGTAAACTAGCAAACAAAGGAAGCTCATGTGGACAATGAACATTATCAATGAAAAAAAAACAAAAAACATATGACCTACATTTATGTATTTGTTGTATGCAACATACGTTTGAGAAAATTGACAATAAATCTGACTGACTTTGAGAAAATGTTAAAGCACACTGAAATGACATTAGTACTATTTAACACTGATTAATCTGATTTGTATCAATAAGAAAATGCATAATAACAATATGAGAGCAGCTGTGCCGTATCCATGTGGTTTAATGCATCGTCAGTATCATATATAAAGTATCACATAAAGTATACTGTATAGAATACGTTCACAATCATTGTACTGATCCACCCTCATGTGTAGCCTAGATTTAAGGCAGTAACAGGTTATGAATATTCATTCTGCCGCTGCAAAACAGATGGAGACATGTTTGGTAAACACAAAGCAGATTAGTGCGAATGCTTGTGGTCATGTTCCTAGTTATCATTCTTGGTGTGGACAGCCCATTCAGTGAATAGCTTACCCAGGAAACATGTTGTAACATAAAACCTTATTTTGAGTAATTACTTTAGATTGCGAGAACATGTATTCTTCAGATGTAGATGGGATAATCAATATCACGCTGATTACTGTGGTGTGAAAAATGTGTTGATTGTCCATTTGAATACCAGTCGTACTAAATACACTGCGTGAATCAATACACATTAAATGTACTTTAATTACAAAGGGTGACCCAGATACAACGCATTTTATCTGCTTGCCCTTTACACAAGTACACAATAAAAAAAAAAAAATGCAGTGTCGATATTTCAGAGTCAAGTTATTTTAACCTGGGTAGAGTAATTATAGCTCTATAGAGAGTAAACCAGCTCTAACAGTAGAGTAAACGTCAGTGTAAACTTCGGCACAGATTCAGTGTAAAATTAAAATAGTGATGATGAGTGAATACTGGACTTTTTACTCACTGTGTTGTATTTTACATGCAGGGGTTCAAGGGGAGTTTTGTGTTAATGTTTATTTAGGTTAATGTGTCTGTTTTACAATGTGATATGTCCTTTTTATGTTTATTTTTTTATTAATGTGACACCATTAAACAAACCTGGAGCAGAATGATGACGAACCTGATTGTCACTGTGAAGCTAACAGTGTATTACAAGCAGTGAGTGCTTAGGTCTTTCAGCAGAAAAGCATTTCCTAGGGCACGGGTGTCAAACAAAGGGTCCAATCCGGCCCGTGGGGTGAATTTGTGAAATGCAAATATTATGCCTAGAATATTATCAATCAAGGGCATTAAAATCATTTCAATTTAGGTTCCAAATTCCAAAAAACAGCATGGGTTCAAAAGAGTGATTTATTTGCATCACAAACCAATGTCTATAAATAGTCCCACCTCCTAATTACTTGGCCCTACTTTCTCTCTCTTCGTATTCCTCCGCTGCCCCCAGATGACACTAGTCTACCTGTTTCACTGCTAAAACAGTAGCGTACTAATGCGCAGCATCAGCAGCATGACAGCGCACTGATAGGAAACGAGAGACCTTTTATTTTAGTGACCCCCCCCTGCAAAACTTGCCGGACTACTTTCGTTTGGACCAAAACCGGACCAGAACTGTGCTCACAGGACACAGTCAGTGTCACAGGGGGTAAGTCAGAGTGGATGTACTACACTGATGAGAGGATGGAATACAGATTCATGTACAAATACACAACTATCCCTTTAAACTGACACTATTTTTTAACTGTGTAGATTTCAGTTTTTCAGTTTTGGTCTTACCTGGTAGTTCCTCCATGCTGTTTGCCGGACTGAAGTAGTTCTTAAGGGCGCTGTATGCGTTCATGGCTACATTGAGGTAGAACTCTGGCGCAAAGGCAAACAAGGACCCAGTGTTGTCAGCGTGTTCAATGGTCCGGATACACACACACAGCAGCCAGTACACATCCAACATCTTCTCCTGGAGTCAAAAAAGAGACAAACAAAAATGTGTAGAGGAGCAAAACAGCAGATTATAACTGACACAACTTAATAACCCAAACCCTGTGAGCACAGAAAATACAAGAGACAGATCACCTTGGAATAGATAGTGGCATTAATCCAAGCCAGTCTCCTGCTGAGATGGTTCAGCTTTTCGGCAAAAACCTTCTGGCTTTTCTGGAGCTCCTCCAGGATGTCTGGTCTCTGAAGGAAAAGGACACAGTGTGCAGTCTTGTTATCACAGTCTCCTTCGGATGGGGGGATGGGGGGTGCTTTCCACATCATGTCAGTGGGTGACACTGGTTATTCAGCATGACTGACACCATTACAAAGTTTCTATGTCATTGAAGTCTGGCAGGAGAGGATGCAGAAAAATATGGAAGAGCAGATGCTTCTATAAACAACAACAGGAATGTCCTCACATAACTCACTTGCCTTAATAAAAAAACACCCTTACAAGGTTAAAAGTTCTGTGAAGCACATCATAAATATGCAAGTTAGAGTAACGATGACTCTGTGTAAATTAATATGACATAAATGCAAATAACTCTCTCATCGTCACAGGTTACAGTGTTCTTGAAGAGCAGACAATCAAACAATAAAACAAGCAAACAATATCATTACATCAAAATAAGAAACCAGGAAGTGAAGGTACTGGAGGTACATAAATGTACAGATAGAAAAGAAAGGAAATATACAAAAACACCACTGTAAAATGTTATATGTGCATGTGAATGTACAACATGTCAATTCTCCACTACAAAATCAAGTAAAAACTAAACTAACTAAAAAAAAAAAAGCTATGAAATGATCAAATAATGATAAATCTCACTCAAAATCTGTTTCTTTTTTTTTTTTTTACCTTGCATTCAACTTTAGACAAATTTAAGCAGCTCAGTTTCATTTACTTCTCACAGTTTCATTTGTCTATGTGTTTATCTTGAACTTCGACAAACAACTCAACTAACTCATCTAGTTACTTCACTGTTAAGTTTGTTGGTGACACTTGTGCACTGCACGATGCAACAAATATAATGAGACAAGCTATCACAACAAGGCTGACAGTTGTGTTGACTGGAGCACAGCCAATTACCTTCAACAGAGCACCAGGAAAAAAACAAAAAATACAAATAATAAGACAGTAAGTTCAGCTTACCACTTACTCACACATCATCAACACTCTCTTAAAGTCCAGGATGAAAATAAACCAGTAAACAATTTCAGATCATTGGGTGAAAATAGCTAATGAAATAGTGTGCATCGTTATTTAACTGCAGGAACTGATATGAGTAGTTGCTTTATTAAATCAAGAAAAAATGATTTAGAAAGCAATTATTATTTGCAGGCTTCAAGATGTCAGCGCTAAACTACTGCAAAAAAAATATAGGTCCAGGTACAGTTAGGTGTACTTACTTCCTGTATATCCTGTGTTCGTCATGCTATTGTTATGTGAGTACTATAATGCATAATGTAGATGATGAAAATGTGTCAGTTATTATTATTACTTTGCTACTTTTTGTTTCTACTAGTACTTTGTAACATGCAATTGTCCGTTTTTTCCACTACTGTTTTTTAAGAGTTATTGTTTTGCTATTTTTCTTGTGGTATTTCTTCTGTGTACATTCAGTGTTGTGCTGCTACTGTAATCTTAATTTCCTGAGGATTCTCCCAAAAGATCAATAAAGTTCTATATAATCTATTTTAATCTAATCTAATCAATTTGTATTTGAGGTGTTGCTACCATATTATTCATATTATGAACAAATAGGTACTAAAATAGCAGTAATGAAAGAATAAATCAGTTATTACAACCATTGCATATAAAGGTTGGCACTATTGTTGGTTTTCTAAAACAATACATGTCATATTGCGGGAACAGTTCAAGCTGTGATCTTTGGGAGGTTTAAGGGTATTTTCCTTGATTTTGACAAACTATCCTTGAATTCACCCCCTCTTTAACTTGCAAATAATATAATACTCAAGTGTTTAATATCAAAATGTTCAGGAAAATCTGAGCTTAATGTGGAATTTACTGAAGTCTATATTTGTCCTAAAGCACTGTAGAAAGAGATCATTCAGCCCAAGTGTGAAAAACTGAAGTCTGATTTTTGGAAATGTTCAAATCTCTTATAAAAACACACCTTTACTCATGCGGACCAAATCATTTAGTGCTTGAAATAGATTTACCACAGTCTTAGCTTCACAAAAGTACTGGAATAAGAGAATGAAATAATAAGTAAGTGTAGAAAATGTGGTTAAAATCTAATTTTGTAATACAACAAAAAAAACATAAATGTGCCTGACTGAACTAATGATATATCATATTATATATTACAATCCACTGGTTGTGGCTAAAACATTTAATCATAATTAATCAAGCAATTCATACAGTAATTATGGTTTTGTAATACTATATCTGGACCAAAACTGGTTAATTAGGAGTAAATATTGCAGATATATTGGTTTTAATCATAGTTTAAGTGACACCATGAGTGAAAGGGTTAAATTTGTACCGTAAATGTTAGATGTTAGATTTTAATTGCGTTTCTTTGCCCATTTGTTTGTTATTGTGTTATCCAATAGAACAGTGTGTCCCAACCTTTTTTGTGCCCATTTTGTGCACATATTTGAAACCAGAAAAATCCCAAGTCACACCACCAAACAAAAATACAACAAAAAGTATTTTTATTGAAATATAATGCAAATCTAGTATCAAAGCTCATATTCTGCCTCAACATCGGGGGGGCACAGGTGACATTTTTGTGGGACATTTGGAACAAGAAAGCTCAGAGGGGTGGACCAGCGCTCCCTCAGACTGACCCCCCCAGATTGAGGTCTGTTGTATAATATTATGGGATGCATATCCGTCTTGCCCCAACCTGATACCTGGGGTTCATGTGTAACTCATTAATCCATGTGTCACTACTCAGGGGGCTTTATCAACAGAACCACCACATCAGAACCAGCTCACTTTTATTTGTATTCTCAAACAGAAGCAGCAGACTGTTGTTACAGACTGGATCATTGGTGTGTGCAGTTTATGGATCTGGATCACACTGTGGGCTTACACAACCAATCAGGTGAAATTTAATAATTATCCACGGCACACTAATGGGAAACACTGCAATAGAAGACAGTAGTCCATCTATAGGGTGAGGTACTATATGGTACAGTGAGAAAAGCAGTTTCCTTGGCAGAAGTTTAGACTTTCTGTACTTTCTCTGTACTTTTCTGTAGGGTATTAGCATATTCTATTAACATTATGCACCGGCAAGGAACAATCCACAGTGACATGTGACACGTCTACTATAATGACTAATGTTCAAGTGCCACTGAGAGAGACACTTCACCTCAAGAAGCCCCAAGATATTATGAATAGAAAATATCATTGAACTTACCCTTGGAGGGCATCGTGCAATTTTCTCTTCTGTGTCCTTTAGAGCTACAGCATATTCATGGACGTCGTCTGAAACCACGACCATCTGGAGTGAGAGAAACACACACAAACAGTACAGCACAGTGGTTATTTTTTATTATTATTCATACAACTTATAACCGCTGTACAGTATGTATTTTACACGTTATAAAATTAGATTTGGAGCCAATTTTATTCTCAAAATTATTCATTGTGACAAAAACCTGAGGATGTTATTGAAAATGTAAGTTCTTTTTTTTTTTTTTTTTTTAATATATTTTCAACATCAAAACATGGATGCATCATACAATCATACATTAGTATTGATTTTTTCCCCACCCCAACTCAGATATAAACATGAACATAAGAATATAAACATATCTACCCAAACATAGTTCTTATTGGTAACTGTCATCGTGGCTTTAGTGGAGACACAAAGCGTCTGAATAACATAAAGACACATTTCCCTAGTGAAACCATCAGTCATAACAATATCAATATTCTCTGTTGAATGAGTTTCACTGATCTATACACTGCACAGGGAGCTCTATTTCAAAATGGTCAGCACAACAATCTCTTGAGCAATCAACCAGCAGACTATATGCTACCAATACATGAGAAAACACTACAAAGTGCATTTCCGAGCCATGCTAGTGCTGCTGCACCACATGACATTATAGAGTTATAACAGATGTGGCACTTCCAGCACTTGTGTGTTCTGTTTTTAAATTAAAAAAGGGACAAAGCAATATCAGTGAGGTCAAAAGGCTTTGCCGATTTAAAGGCCAATTTCTGTTTCAAGCTCAGTGTAAAGATTGCAGAGATTACTTGGGAGTTGAGAAAGGAAACACAACAAACAAATCACAGAAGCGCGTACGGTCAGGTCCGTATATGTTTTGACAGTGACACAGATTTTGTAATTTGCGCACCACCCCAGTGGATTAGAAATGAAACCAACGATATATGACTGAAGCGTGGACTTCAGCTTTAATTCAGGGAGTTTAACATGAATATTACGTTTTAAGCATCTCCAAGAAGGAAATTCAGCACAATCGCTGTTTTTATAACTACTGTAGTAGAAAATGAAGAAACAACATTTAGAGGGTTGTAAGCCCTTAATATTTATCTAGATTTGCACTGATTAATCAGACATGCTCGATTAATTGTCTGATTATTGTGAGATTTTTAGTGCAGATCAAGTTCCTTCTGTGCCACATAGCCAGATCCAGGGCTGTTTCCAAATACTCATATGAGGCGGCCATCAGGAATGTAAAGGGGGCACATGTTACTGACGGAGGCAGTGAAGGTGGGGGGGATTACATGAGGGGGGGTGTTCTGTACTGTACGTACTTCACACTGAGGGCTGTGCAATCGCCTCTAAATTTGATATTGTGGATTGTCATCGCTCTAGATTGCCAATATCTGATTAAATCGCCGGGGGAGGGGGGTGGGCGGATTGTCAGCACAGCACCGTGACGCTGTAATTAACTTTTAACCTCCTTAGATGGCAGCACAGCAACATAGGAATTTATGAAAGTCCTTGTGAACATTTCAATACATTAAAGCAATATTTATTTGCAGTTACTCTATTGAACAATCTCGCAGCACGAGCAAACTGGACGTGTCCGTACGGATCAAACAGATGTGGTGTCGCTGTCAGCGTACGGCTGACAGTGACAGCCTGTGCACTGAGAAGAGAAGAGAGAAAGTGGATTGTAGCTCTATTTGTAAACGGATCTTCTCTGAAACTCATGTAATAATAATAATAATAATACATCAAACTTATATAGCGCTTTTTTGAACACCCAAAGACGCTTCACATTAAAAGAACAAAGAGAACAGAAAAACAATTACAATTACAATTCAAGAAAAAGCCAGTTTGAACATTATTATTATTATTATTATAACATTATGTATATCACACAGGAAAATTTTAATGCAAGGTAGAGCGCAGTTTTTTTGGTTTTGTTTTTCAAAATCGCCTTGACATCCAGCAAATCGCCTACCAACCTTCCAATCACCAATACACAATTTAATTGCAGATTGTCCCAGGCCTAGTATGCACACGCAATCATACGTCCATACAAAGTTAATATGCTTTATTAGTTCCTCTAAGTCTCCCACTGTTGTGCACGTCATTTTCTTTTCCTGACCTTCAGAGGGGGCAAGACGTTTGTTTAAGGGGGCTTTGCTCACACTTGCCCCTGTTAGACATGCTTTTGTGGAATTATTTGACCTACCCCATAAATAAAGTGACATTCTGTTGACCCGCCCCAACCCCGCCCACAGAACCACACATCATTACAAAGCATGTAGAAGTCGTGAATGTATAACTGGTGTTAATGTGGTCATTTCACTGCAGGGGTACATCCTGTGCTCCACAAATGTAGAGACACTTACTTTTCCAAGGTTATGTTAAGATTATTTAAAAGTAAAACAGGGGTGGAGCAGCGTTTATATGTACGGTCTATGATAATGTGTTACTAAAGCAGATGGTCTAAGCCACATCAGAATAAATATTGGGTGTGTATGATAATTTCCCTTCCAATATGATAATTTTCAGCTGCTGGTGCAAAACAGTACTCACTAAAAACTAGATGTTTCAATCAATGCACCTGTTTTCATGCAGAAAACCTGGGACCTTTGTACACACTCATTTTCTATTTTTAAAATAAATGTTCTGATGTGGAAAATTACACTGCAATGTTCTGTGAGTCGTGTTTGGAAGAAATTAGAGCAGAATTGGTATCAGCCATCCAACCAAGCTGCAAATCAGAATCAGACCCAAAAAAATTTAATCAGTACAAGTCTATAGTTAATGTAATATTTTTATTAAACCCCTTAAATTAAAGCCGACTTCTTGTTTCATTTCAGAAACATAGTGCTGTTGGACAGTTACGAAATTTGTGTCACTGTCCAAATATCAATGGACAACTTGACTGTATACAGCCAAAAAGTGTCTCATAAAAAACTAATCGATGTGTGCAAAAACCTTCAATACAGAGAAAAACTTAAACAGAGAAATTAAATTTTCAACAGACATTTACATACCAGGCTGCATATGTATGATGTATGTGCCAACGCAGCTATGCATATGCATGTGTGCACTTACTATAGGTCAAATGGGACACACAATTGCCCAGAGGAATCAGTGAAGCCATACTGTGACATAAGCCGTATTGTAAAGAAAATGAAAACCAACAGATCAGCAATAGAGCACTTCCTTTGAAAAAGGTCTTATATAACTAAAATCCCTTAGAAAAAAAAACAAACAAACTGCATTTTCCACATATGATCACATCTAACCAAATATGAAATATAATATGGAACATTGTCAAATTGTAATGTGTGAAGCCCATCCAAGTCATGTGAGGTTTATTCTATATGTAATCCCAAGGGATCACGTGTTGTGTGTGTGTGTGTGTGTGTGTGTGTGTGTGTTATCACATGTAAGATGGTTTTGATGCACTGTCTTAACACATTGGAATATGTTCCAAAACCACATATTCCCAAGATGTATCACATGATTATATGTGTTTTTACACGTCAAAACCATATGTGTGTAGTAAAGCTTCGAAGGATGTCCCCTTTTCTGTTGAAATCAGCCTCGACCTGAGCTCCCAGTAAACAACAACAACCTTGAAGCTATAATGTATTGTGACTTCTTGGTATTAATTGATTTAAGAACAAGAGCTGTTCTGTTCAACATGCTTCTTCTAGAGCTCTGACGTAAGTGTTGCCTGCTGGGTTCATGAATATTGCATTCAGAAATTTAATTTACATTCTTAGATGACAGACCATGATGCAGACCAATATGTGCATTAACACAACTCCCATTAACCCATAAGGACCCAGTGGTGCTTTTGTGGAAGTTCACAAATTATTTTGTTGTCTATTTTTAACCTTTCTTAAGTGATTTATCACCATTTATATTATTATCATCCATATTTTGTATTTCTCAAAGTAAATCATGTATTTTCCTACATTTAATTCACAGATCGAGTAGATGTTCATAAAAGCTCAGAATAAACTTGAGGATTATTATTTCAAAACAGACAAAAAGGACAGGAAAAAGTGACTTCTTCAGCAAAAATATCAATAACTGAATCTAAAAATGGGTGTCTACAACCACTGTCATCTGTCAAATTCCATGGGTTTTACTGATGAATCAATGTAGAAGATGGCAGTGTTTCCATAGTAACTGCAGAGCCTGTGAACCTCCAAATAGGTCATATCTGATGACCATGAAAAGACGACAAACTACATTTTACACCAATTATTTACATGGATGGGTAGCATTAGTGGATCAACAGGTATTAAACAGTTTAGATCAGTAAATTAGTTTGGTTACTGGTGGGTATCTGGGTCTTTATGGGTTAAACTAAACTTTATGTCACTTTTCAATATGTTCGGGATCTAAAATGAGTCTTTGGAGAGCTATGTTTTGCTCAGTAACAGAGCTACACCTGCACCTGCCAAAACAATAAGAGACTGACAGACTAGGGGGATTTTCCTGAGCCCAGGGGCCAGACCGTGACAGTTTTGGTCCAGTGACGATCCTTGTTACTGCCTGCTTCTTAAAAAATGCTACTGAACAAACATCATATACAAAAAGTTGGCACAGTAAAGACTGGTTTTGTTTTATGCGTGGCTGAGCTGAATATCAGGACTGGATGCATGTTTAATGAATGACCAAGGGTCCTGTAGTCCAACAACATATTTAAAGACATTGATTGACATTTGGTTTGACCTTTCAAGGTCAGTCAAGGTCAAAGATCATGGCACCAAATGAAAGCCCACATGTGACTTCCGATCATTTGTCAATAGTAATTATATCAATACCTTCTCCTCTGTTTTGAAGTTATACATGTGAAATACTAAAAAATCTTCCTCGCGCCCACCTGGGCTGCGTCTCGTTCAGACTTGGTCCTCTACCAGAGGTCTGGGAGTCTGAGGGTTCTGCACAGGATCTTAGCTGTTCCTACTATTGCACTCTTTGGGACTCAGATCTCTGATGTTGTTCCTGGTTGTGCTGGAGCCATCCTCTCAGCTTGGGGGTCACTGCCCCTAGTGCCCCCCATCACTACTGGTACCACTGTTTCCTTCACACCCCACATTCTCTCTATCTCCTCTTTCACCTCTTGGTATTTCTTGAGCTTCTCATGTTCTTTTCTTCTGATGTTCTATCACTGGGGATTGTTACATCTATCACTACCACTGCCCTTTTCTCAGATTCACACCTCTGCTTAGTTCTGTTAGAACGCTGACATCTCTCCGTGCCACCACAATCTTTGCCTCTAGCCTTCTCCTCCATGGGGCAACTTGCTCCTTCTGACTCCTACCTATGCTGTTCATCTTGTAGCCAAGCATCTCTAGAATGATTGTTGCTGCTGCGTACATTAACTGGTTTGTTTCAGTGATGGTAGAGGGAGGGATAGTTAGGAGTTCAAGTCGTCCAGTATAGACTGGTCTGGTACTCTGTTGTTTAGCCTCGGCAAAGAGGAGGTAGCTGAGTTCCCTCAGGACTTCATGATTCTCTCTCACCTCAGCTGCCCTTGTGTTCAGTCTGTCTGTCTTTGGAGCTTGGTGCCCAATCTTGATATTTTGGGGTGATGGTGAAACCACCCCTAAGCTGACCTGTCATCCTGGCTCCCCCTTGCCGTAGCATCTTTGCAACGCTGTACACCTCATCAATCTCTAGCTGTGATACCAACTTCTTATTACAGAAATTAGAGCTAAAAGCTGTTTCTTAGTAAGTTTCGAAGCAACCGCTTCTCCCACATCCTCTGCGTGTAACCTCTCTCACTGGGATTGCTAACATTGTAACACTCCATCAGTACCATGTTCTTTGCCCTGCTCCATGAGAGTCTTGTTCCAGTAGCCAATTTGACATCAGGATGCCTAATTAATTTTTTCTAATATACACTTAAAAAGCTAAAACAAAAAAGCAAATGCCATCGCTATAACAAAAGTAAAAACTCAGTAGTTAAGACACACAATAAAGAAGCACGAAACTGGAATAGAAGCAGTTCTCCTCTGCACTTCAACAACCCTTTGACAGTTTGCAATAAAAGAGACTCAAAGATGAATAAAAAAAAAAAAAAAAAAAAAACAGTTCCCTTTGGTAAAGGTTGTTCAAATAAAAAATAGTAATAGAAAAAGGTGACTATGTATGATCTGTATTAAAGTATGACCCTTGACAAAGAGAAAGTACAGAAGCCATCATCCAACTTAAGCCATCAAAATAGAAAAACACACAGAAGACCATCCCATGTGTGATCTTTTGAACACTGTACTATAATGAAAGCTGTAGGAGCAAAACTCTGTGGAAAAACACCGTCTTGTGTCCTCTCAAACCACTTCTATTACATTACGCTAAAAGGTAATTATGAAATTCTTACACACTGCCAGTAATGCTGAAAAAAACAACAACAACTATCAAGCACTGCAGATTCCAGCAGCAGTCATGCAGAATAAATGGACCCCAGATCAGTCAGCATGCACCAGATGATACAATGACTAATAATCACATCTCAATGTTTACCCAAATGCACTGAGCAGCAATGAGTGTAGACACTAGATCTTCCATGTGAAGGTCAGATTCATCCATATGAATAAAATATGCAACATTAACCTTTTGTGATCCTATCGTGACAGACATTCACCCGCCACAATATACTCGAATATTCGGTGTCCCAATGCAGTACTGTCAAGAACTGGAGTAAAAAAAAAAGCTCATTTAAGTGTATTTTGTACAGTAGGTAACAAAATCAAAATGTCCAACTAGAAACTCTTACTGAGTTTCATTGACCAGAAGAAGAATGCAATATACTTCTTATGTAAAAGTGAAGTTCTGGGCAGCAGAAATGTAGCGTACAACATATAACTAACAAAAGAAAAAAGATTACACATTATTGTTATGCATATATGAGCCTCAAAAGCTCAATAGTTTAATATTATGTCTATCTTATTTAAAGCAGAGTGTGTTCTAATTGTGGAATAACAGGTTTGCTCTTACAGAGCCCGGGAAGGGACATGCACAAAATAAAAATTATTGTGTAATAATGCAATCATATATGTTCTCTTGCTTGAGGTCCATACATGATACGTTGTGGTCCAGTTCGGGTCCGACCGTATCAGGTCTGACATGCCCCCCTGTCCTCTATTGTATGACTCTTTCGTTATTAGTCTGATCAAAAAAATTCCAAGGGTTTCTGAAAAAAATTCATAAGGGCCCAGCTTCACAGTTGTGGGCAGCTTCATGGATCCAGGTGGATGTACGCCAAGTGTGAATGGTCTACGCATGAGAAAGGAGGATGTGAGCATTGTATTAAAATCCTTCATGCTCATGAGCCTAAAATGGTCCAGCTGGATTTGTTTTCTTATTTTGACCATAAAAAGGTCAGAAAATATGCTTTGGGTCCTGTCAATTTTTGCAGAACACCTCGAACATTCAATATAGCAGTCATTTATAATTCACTGCTTGTTTTAATACTGTAATAACAGTTTGAAATGACGAAAAACACAAAAACAGAATCTGTGTTTTTTTTAGTTTTAGTACAGAAAAACACTGAAGTCACACATGTATACAAGAGTTGAATGTTTGAAAATATAAAAAGTATTTACAACAAAATGTGTGATGTGTATTTTCCTTTTTATTGTGCAAAAGAAAAATGGTAAAAAGTACAAACTGCACAGGTGTCCCCCCCCCACACACAGGGCATTTGTCCCTTCTGTGGCTGCAGAGTGCCTACATGTTCATGGTTCTATCAGTCACTGGTCTCACACATCCAGGCAGTGCTGCTCTGGCAGAGTTTGCACATAGAAAATAGCCTCTTCACACCAAAACTCAGTCGTCCTATGGATGTGTTGAACATCTGTGGTATTTGGACTGATCATCATCAGACTCTGCCTCCGTCCTACATCTGTGATGTGGACAGTCTTTGGTATCTGCTGGCATTACCAGAGCTTTGTGCATCACCATGGCTTCTCCCTCTTCATCCTTGAATGTAACTTCTGGTGGAAACATGGAAAAATAACACATAGAACAATGTATCACACAAACAAGACTAGGTAAAATTGCACTATTGAGGAAAATAAGTCACCGAACATCAGCGTATATGCTCTTATTTTGTAGAGCGTCAGTAGTACAGCATACTACAAACTTACACATATTCTACATGGTTCGTACTTTAGTCTTTAAAACCACCATGCAGTATAAGCATTGATTACAATATAGTAAAACAAGTAAAAAACTACAGAGAAAAAAGCAGAAAGTGCTTCAGTTATACAGAAAGTCCACAAGGAAATGGAACTGGGTTAACTTTACCTTTCTTCTTTAGATGTTGCTCCATCAGTCGCTCTTTTGGTGAGAAATCCATCCTTAAACCTCCAGGGGGGTCTTGTGACTTGGGGTGACCGTCTTGGATACATTTTGCAACACTAGATCTAATATGTCATCCATTCCGTTATGCGCTCCGTTACTCCGCTCCATGAATTCAGTCTGCCGTGTGCGTCCCTAGTCACACAATGGCTTAATTTGCAGCTTCTAGGATGGGCGCCCGTGACATTTTCGCATTGACCCGAGAATGTCCATAAAGCACAGTGGTGCAGGTTGCAGAAACTATTGGAATTTTTCCAGTCGGACAAATAATGAAAGAGTTACGGTCATCTGAACTACACATGCATAGGGAAAAGGGCAGGGCAGTGTGTCAGACCACACCACACATTGTAGAATCCAGACTGAATCCCAAAGCAAACACTATTGCATTTTCACATAATACTTTTGTGTTTTAACACAAAACCTACTGTGTTATAATGCAATCATTTTTTATTTTTTGTCCCTTCCTGTACTCTGTGTGCTCTAAAACAAAATAAATTTTTTTTTAAAAAAGTAAGTATAAACAGAAACAGACCTTTCCCAGTTGCTGGTGAACACTCAAGTTGTACATCATCACAATCCCATCAACTATCTCGAGCAATGATTTATCTGCAATTGGCTGGTCAGGCTCTTCCAGCGGTCGCCCTAGCAACAGGCCGTCATTACCATGGCTTCCCTCAACTAGAAAATTGCAGAGAAATAAACAAAGAAAAGAGAAAGTTAGCCAAACAAAATTAGAGGTGTAGAACACTCTGGCCTTTCACTGACACTCAACAGCTGCAAGAGCAGTGGTAGGTGGTTTCCATCCTATTGCGTGGGATTAAATTTTTCCTGTATAACATTCTGTTTTGTAGGTCTTTTTTTTCCAGCTCTGGGCTTGTTTAAGTGACATATACAGTCTGAATAACTTAAATCAATCATATTGTTATAGCTACATCCTGAAGAAAAAAGAATAGGTCTTTTATAATATTCTATTTTGCTAATGAAGGCAACATATAGGGTGCTCATACTGCACCAACAGTTAGAATAATGACAATAACAATATCAAATCAATGCAGAACAAGAAGGCAAATGGGAGGGTGAATACTTAGACACACTTGAGCTTAATAAACAGAGAACCACCTCATTCTGAGTGTAGTGACTCAGGGCTGTATTGTCTTTTGATAGTCTTATGTCCTGTCCACACCAACGTGAACATTTTTTTTTTTTTTGACATATATTTTCAGATAAATTCTGTCCACATACGCTTTGTTTAACAAGTGGAACCCAGTACAGAACAGTCAGATGGACCATTGTTTGTGTTGGATTTAAAACTGGACACCATGGATAATACTGGATGTAGCAGACAGAGAGGCTTTAATCTGTCCTGAAGGGAAGCAGCAGAAATGAGTTTTCACATTAAGTGTAACTTTGGGTTGTAGAAGTGTGGACTTTGTCATAATACAGCTGACATTCACCTGCTGTAGGTCATATACTATTTATATGCCTGCGATGTTTCAGGAACATTGTTATTACACAACATGGGGTGTGCTGCCACCATTCTCTAGTCTTCATTTCCCAGTCCATACAGATACAAACAAGCTCCATATTGTTTTTTTTGGTTGTTTTTTATTAACCCTATAATGCCAAACATATTATATTTGATACACAAGTTTTGAAGCCCTCTACATGATCAGTGTGATATTTTTTTTCTTAAAAAACCTGATGTATACAATTAGATACATGCAACACAGAAATAATCCATGAGGGGACAGAATTTGTTCACCAGAAGCCTTGCTAGTGACACCACAGGTCTGTCATTAATGAGGAAGGAGACAGAACTTTGCCAATTTGGAAAAGGAATTACCAATTTGTTAGACTCATTTGTGTTATATTATATTATGTTGTGTTTGTTCAAAAACAATAGTATTTGAGCTTTGAGACCTGATGTATCAAATATAATACAAAACAGAAACTCATACATGGAAACTGATATTTGACAAAAACATTTTTTTTTTTTGGTTGTTCAGAATGACCAATAAAGGCTCCCGTTTCAAAGAACAGGAATTTGAACAGAAATTTTGTCGGTGACTCAGTGGTTCAGGCTTTACAGGGTTAATCTCAATTTTTGTAACCTCAAATGGCATTTACATGTGGACAAGGACCATAACGTAGAGGAAAATGTGAGTGTGAACAGGGCATTAAAATTATGTAATGTGGTATCTGCTGGAAAGTCCTCAAATAAGTGTCTTAATAGTAGCCGATAGTAGTTGTTACCATGGTAACCAATTACATAAAAACTTAACAGCTAAAGCCTCTTTCTTCTGCACATTGGTGTAAAACAGTGAATGTATCTTATAAAAATGTCAAAATACGTACTGTCCTCCTCAGTCCGTTGCTCCACAGCAAGAGTCCGAACTTTGACTTTTTCAGGTTGTGTGAGAGGTCGTCTCGGGGTCATGAGGCTGACAGCGGCCGTGCTGAGGAACCGGTTGGCCCGGCCCAGCGTAGGAGAACTCAACCAACTGGGTCGGGCCAGAGCTCCACCCATAGCTGCAGCACCGAATGGTCTCTGTTGTTTTCAGCGAAGATTGACACCACCAATAAAAAATAAAAAAGTTAGTGATCCATCAGAAAAGTTCAAATCCTTAAAACCCCAGGTAGCAGCAGCAGCAGAAAAATACCTACACCAATCATACAGAGGCTAAGGGTGTCCGCAAAGACTCTTTACAATTGAAAATATGTATTACAAAAATACCTGATGAGACGTGTCAATCAGATGTGTTCTATGTACTGGTTATCAAAGTTTTTAATCACATTGCTTTGGTGTATTTCACATATCCTGTTGATAAAAATAGATTCTGTTAAATAAAACGTTTCGTACATGGCACAAGAAAGAGACAGTGTCAGATAAAGGCTGTGAAACAATGAAAACGGAAAGAAATCCAGTACCGTCTTGATGTGCTTCAAGCAACTAATGATTTCTCATGCACCTTTTTCATCTTTGTCTTTTGTGGGTTTTTTCTGTAATACTGATACTATTTTGCTAAGTAATCAAAGCTCCCTTCTTATTGGTATTTTTACTTTCATAACATTTTTGTATTATATTTCATATTCATGTTCTTTTGGTAAGCAGCCAATTAGTTTCCTGTCATCTCAGAGCTTATAAATTGGACACTGGCACGAGGCTTCCTCTCTCTCTACCTCGCCTCCTGCTCCAGCTCCAGGGTCCAGAATGTGCACATCAGACTTTGTTGTTGTTGTTTGTTGGCTGCATTTTAGCTCGTTGTGTTAGCCTTTGCTTTTTGTTTAACCAGGTGGGTTCAGGCGTCATGTTTTCAGGACATAGTCATGGGTTGTGTTTGGTATGGTAGGGGTAGCGGTCAGCTCCTACGGTCCTGTACAAGGTTGGTCTGACCCACATACCATCCTTTTGTTAGGTTGGCGGGTCACCTTGATCCTCGTTTTTTTGGAACTTTGGTTCTTTTTTTGTGTTTTAGGGCAAGGGAAGAGTTAAATAGGTAAAACCAACACCTAACCTTAACATCTAAAAATAAAGAACTTAACTATTTGAATCCTTTTGTCTTGTGTGTCCTCTGTTAAATATGTTACAACCTTCGGGCCATAACAGTATTAAATGAAGCAAAACAAAACTTCATTATCTACTATGCATTTTTGCAATAATTTCCATAGATTTGTCTATTCATTTGTTTTTGTAATAAATGTGTTAAATTGTACAGACTCTTTATGGACACCTGGTATTTAAAAGCTACTTTTATTTTTAATCAAAATGTCCTCCAATTACAAAGAAATAGAATTTTCAATGTATTGTGCTTCAATGTATTTTACCCTTAATCGACAACTTAATTGACGACTGATACTCCCCAAATATGAGTCGTTGGATATAAGAAAGAAGGTAATTTATCCAAACTATAAAACATAATGTATACATCAAAGCATGAGTAGAAAAATAAACAGGGAACCTGTGCTGCTCCGCTCTCCTCATCCTCATCCAGGTCATCCATAGACGTTGCCTGGATCTCAGCGGGGTCGATGATAATGTTGGCTTTGCTGGCCAAGTCATCTGGTGAACGAGAAATATACATGTTCGTATTTTGTATTTGTTACTTCTCTGCACACAGAGCTCGAGAATTGAAGGATAAGCTGAAGTTTGACTGAAAAAGACTGAGGTTTGAAGCCTGATTGCATCATTATGTCACCAAAGAAAAACTCAAGAACAAAACATGAAAAAAAAAAAAAAATACATCAATGAACACAAAAGAAAAAAAAAAAGGAGCAAGAAAGGAAAAGCTGACATCATTCTGAACAGCTCTGAAGTCCTCACACAATACAGGTCTAAAAGCACATCTGGGTTTCTTATCAGTTGTGAACAGACGTCGTGCTCAGACTTTTCATATACAGAAAACAGCCTTTACGTCATGAATGCAAAGAATTGATGTTTTCGCTGTAGCTTTTCCGTGTGGCTCAGAGATTAAATTGATGCAAAGCAACTGCATGCTTTCTTTACCTTTTGCTGCAGTTTGGACAAGAAAATAAATGAGAAAATATTTTAAACTTCCCCAGCAGGCATTATATTCCTCTCAGTTTTTATCACTAGGGGTTTGGTGCAGTATGCTGTATACCTCACATATTTTAATACAAAAAACATGAAGAGAAATCCAGACAAACCACAAAGCTTATCTTGTTTAGTTTCAAGAGACTCTGAAATATAAATTTACCTTCCAGTATTGTAAAAACTATTTTCCATGTCTTCCTTCTACACACACAAAAACATCTGGGAAATCCCAAATGATCTTTTAATGCGTGGTTGCTTTGGGACTAAATTAAATCTCACATCAGCTACTGTTTAGTAAAAATTAATATAAACACAACAGACACAAAACACTCCAGCCAGTTTCACTCCTTCCCACCACTAGCTTCCTCTCATGTGGTATTTATGCAGATGGAAAAGACTTCCCTGGCATTCAATCAAATTGATACGTAACCTAATCAATAAATGAGGTCACGCCTAGTTAACAGCAGATGACACAACATCAAGGAGAGCAGCTAGAGAGTGATAAATGACCTAGAGCCTTACAGAGGCACATAATGAGGAGCGTTAATCAAGCCTCGATTGTGTACAGGTAGAGAAGTGTGTGCTTGCCTGGAATCCTGATGGGAGAAAACCAATGAAAGAAATGCAGAGAGAGGGTGAAAAAAAGGGAAAACTGCAAGTTTGCAAAGGTAAAAATGACAAAAAAAAACTGAGAGGCACTAAATGGGAAGGAGAGACAGGCGTCAATAGAAAGCAAAGGTGCTGAGAGTCCTCGAGGAGTGAGAGCATGAAAGAGGAAGCAGGAGTGTATGGGCTAAAGAAATAAATGAAAGCTGTACAGAGTCTGAATACACAGTTTCCTACACTTAGACTTGTACTTTCAGTTCCTGTAAATCCATTCACTCACACATATAATGTACCAATTACTTACAAAGACGTCAAGTGTAAATTTTATGTGCAACAATTACCTGGAGAGGATTTGCTTTTAAAAATAAGTCCGTAGGCTTTCTGGTAATATCCATGTGAGATGGCCACTTTTTAGAATATAACAGCCTGTATGTTCTAGTTTCAGCCTGTCATTTAAACTTAAAGAACAGAGGAATACAATGTGTTCTACGTGCATTTTTAATAAATCATTATACTGTTTAATTTTACCTATCAGGATCGATTTTAAAGTCTTTTTATTGGTTTACAAAACTCTGAATGGTCTTAGCCCTATTCATCAGATTTATTTTTGACATATGAGCCCTCTCAGACCCTCAGGTACTAATCTTTCAACTGTTCCTAGAGTCCACACTACAACTCATGGTGAAGTCTCATTCAGCTTTTATGGCCCCAAACTATGGAACGGTCTATCTGTTGTCTGCTGCGAGTGTTCATATGTTTTAAAGTAAACTAAAAACTCTTATTTCTTAATATTCCTTTACTCTGCTGCTTTATTTGCAACTGCAGGAGAGTATAGTGTACAGCACTTTTTGCTATGTGTAAAATGTATAAAAAGTGCTATACAAATATAGATAGATAGATAGATAGATAGATAGATAGATAGATAGATAGATAGATAGATAGATATACACAAGATGATATGCTATACTATACACTAGATATATGTACACTATATGACATTTAACCTTAAGGAATTTCTGCC
>JAPSES010093092.1:0-21323 GCA_029822895.1 Maxillicosta whitleyi | reverse complement strand
TAAGGTAGAATCAGCCAGACTTAGTGGAGCCACTGACTTGAGAGAGACAAAACTATCACAAACAGGTCAGGTCATAGTTTTACGTGGTACAAAGATCATACATTAATATAATACCAGAATTCTGGCCTTCACAGTCCTCTCTTTCAAAAAGTAAAAAAAAGAAGAGAGAGAAAAAAAAGATCAAAAAAGTCAAAAATCCAGAAAAAAAAAAATTCAAAAACATCCAAAAATTTCATCATCATTACAAATAATAATATCCACCAGAAATCATCATCAATCAGACATCATGGAGAAAAAAAACATCATTGAAACTCATTGGTAAATCATCATAAAAAAAATCCATATTGCGAATATTATTGATTTCGTAAAAAAACTGCAAATATGATCATTAATGAATAATTACTCATCAAAAACTGTAAAAGAATCATCAATAACCAATGACAATTACCGACCACTTGGTAACAATCAAAAACAGGTAGTGATTTATCACAACAGAACTTAAACACTTAAAACTTTATGGTAATGAGAATAATGGAATGTGTAGACCTTCACAGAGTTATACATCAATCTCATCACCCCCTCACAGGTTTAAGATGAGACATCATTGGCCAGAAGTAGAAAACCATGCATGTCCAGAATGGAACCGCTTTTTTTCCAATGTACTTAGGGCACATTTGGTATGAGCTAGCTTGTGAGTAACAAAGGAAACATGTACATATAAAAATTGCACATAAAACCATGTAAAAAAAAAAAAAAAAAAAGGATGAAAAAGCTTCAGCTGAAACAATCCACCCAGAGTCTACATTTTCCTATGTATCAGAGAATAGAGACATAATATTCTCCAAGAGCTTTTTACCTTCACAAGACTCAAAAGGGCAACTCCGCAATGAGCGTAATACAAATGGGGAAAATGGGCTGGGAATGAGAGCTGGGAATCCTTCGAGAAGTTAGAGTCCACTGAGGGCTCAACGTGACTCGGAGGGGGAGGGGGAAGGGAGTTTGGGTGCTTCTATTCAATATCGGAGAAATCGGACCCCTCCGAGAAGTCAGAGTCACCTGTGGGCTCAGCGTGACTCAGAGGGGGTTTTGGGTTGGCAGGGCATTGATGGACTAAGAAAGTGGCGTTTAACGCAGAGGTGACCATTTTTCTAAGCAACGGGATTAGGAATCCACAACAACAAAAGAGGATAACACCGACAACGATGAACGGGGATGCTGCTTTAAGGAGAATTTGCCACCAACTTCCAGAAGTGAATCATTTCCAAAGGTCAAATCCTTCAGCGGGCGGGGCATCACAGCTAAATTGGCGGAGCAGAACGTCATTTAAGTGATCAACTACATAGGTTAGGTTTTCCGTGGTGTCAGGGATGTAAGTACAACATTCTTGTCCTATAATGTGACAGACACCTCCAGAGGACGCTAAAGTATAGTCCAGAGCTGCACGGTTTTGGAGGGCCACATTTCTAAGAGCTCAAACTTCTACATTAAGAGCCACAAAGCCATCTGCAACATATTTGGTTATGTCTTCTAAATCGACAGCTATATCATCAACATAATGGGCCAGTTGGGGGAGACCCAACATGGGAAAAACGGCTCCAACACCTTTCTCCCATGCCTTCATTCTAACGGGTGCTTTGGGATAAGTTCCACGTTTGGCACGGGAATGCTGAACGGGGCTCTGTACGTGTGGGTAATACGGGTGATGATGAGTCAAATTACTCACCACACGAACGTCAGGGAGGAGACGGGCCAGATGACAGACTCCACACCAATTGGGTGGGAGGAATTGATAAACATATTGGCCACAGACCCACACAGTTGTAGTGAATGATCCAAAACCATCATCACTGGGCAAATCAAAAATAGCCCTAGAAACACGCCATCTACCATCACTGTGTGGGACTGGGACAGATAATCTTCCTTGACGGGGACTACGGTCTTTGAGAAAACAGGGCGATTGTCATGGGTTGCCACAGGTACCAAGGGTAGTGTGGTTACAGTGGGGTGTGACACCAAGGGACTGGGCGCCAGGCCTACATCTGAGCTTGAAACATAAGGGGACTCCGGCTGCTGAGGGCCGTGTAGTCATAATAGGTTGTGACACAATGGGCATCTGGTATCTGGATATGTTATAACCCGAATGGTATAACCTGCCGGACATGGCAAACTGAGATTGAGCATAGTGTAGTAGGGATGCACCCCACTGCTGCATGGGGCCAGAACAGTCAGTCAGAGCAGACAGAGTCATGGATACATTCAGTGGCATCGGGAACAGAGGCAGGACATCACGTGCATATTGTGGAATGCGAGCACAAGCAAAAGAGAGATTAGTTTTCTAGGAATAATCCTAACAGACTTCAAACAGACATTGTTTTCATAAGAGACACCGTTCACAGTGTCTGACAGTGATTGTGGTGATTCGTAGATAAGTGTACTTTCTACACTCAGAGAGAGGAACACCAACGCAATGGTGGATAACATGAACTCAAAAACATCAGTAAAAAGCCATAACCCTATAAATAGAATGTACTGGTTACAAAAAGTCCCGAAGTACCAGTACTCAAACACCTTGTGCATCTGTTATGGCAGTTTCTCCATCTTCAACCTTTCTTAAATGATTTATCACCTTTTATTATAGTATCATCCTATGCATCCTGCATTTCTCAGTGAAAGTAATGTATTTTGCCTATATTCAACTCACTGAACATGTAGAAATTCAAAAAAACTCAGAGGATCCATGTTGGTCGTTCTGCGATCTTAACACAGCTCGGATCACCAAGATTCATATCGGAGGTTCCTTATGAGGATCCAGTCATTGGCTGGGGGGGAGGGGGGGTCAACCAGGGGATCTGTGGCCGGAATGGGGGCTACAGCTACCTGTTGAGAGATCTATTTGTGGTTGGAAGAGAAAGCAGCACAACAAACAAGCATATCCTGTTCGAAATGAGACATAGGAGAAACATCTGATCTAAGGAAATATGCAGAATATCTATCAGACATGTATCAGAGATAACCCTATTCACTGTTTCTTAAAGCAATGGCTCATATAGTCATATGGCTCATAGATGTAATAACAAACAGTCTATGACTTCATATCAATATGTCACTGGTGAAAAGATCATTGAGAGTATTTAAAAAAAACCATGAACCTACAAATGTAACTTCTTATTCCAAACCAGTTCAATAAAATAGCTAAAGTCATACCTCTGTAAAAGGATGGAAACAAGATGACGGTGTTTCCACCTTCACTACGGCAGTTATTTACATGCATTGATAGGATTAATGGTTCAGAAATTATTAAATATTTTAGATCAGTTGATGGTTTTGGTCAACAGTTGCTATTTGGGTCTTTATGGGTTAATAGTGTAAATCAGTTATAAATTCCGTCAGGGTAGAAATATTCACACAGTAAACAGTTGGTAATGACAATTATCAAACAAATATAAAAGAGTGTGAAACGAAATAAATAATAGTAAATACTAGGCCCTTTTTTTCAATTTGTCACCTCAAAAAGTGCTTAAAAACACAATAACAGAGCTGGAATTGAAAATATTCTTTTTTTTTCTTAAAATAAATAGAGTTTCTAAACTTCCAGTGAAACTACACCACTCATCTACTATCTCAAATCACCACATTTGTGATTAAACTCCTTTTAGTTGAACATTCCACGTTACCCCTGACTTTCCCAATGGGAAAAGTGATTTATTTTTATTTTGTTTTGTTCTGAATAAGAGCAGTAATATTTGGTTTATTATTCAGTTCAGACGACATTAAATCGATGGTTTTCAACATCACTTTTATATTTCAGTGTTGGAAAGGATGCTTTTTAGACTTAGTATATACACTACTTTGTCAACACTTCTAGCCATTAGGGATGGAAATCGATTTCCCTATAGCTCAGTTCCTTGGAATCATTAGTCTGCTGGCTTAGTGATTCTGCTTATTGGTTGTGCAACATCATCTCATCGAATGTATCATCACATCTTTTCTGTGTTTTGGTTCAGAAGCTGCTAAAATCTGGCTGTACTTCACCAGTAAAAACGACACTAGGGCCATTAGAACAGTTTCAGACAAATGGGGGAATACGTCCAACATGCACAAACATTTAACTACAGCATCCAATTAAAGTGCACCAATGGAACGTCTTTGATTGGCTGTTTAGCAAAGGGGGTGGTGACTCTGGAGGTGGAGCCTACAGCAAAGCATCCTTGGTGTCAGGCACTAACATTAAACTCCTCCATATTCTATAGATACTGTTAAAATCAGTGCCATTTCATTGTGTCAACCTGCTTTTGCTATTGTTTATGAATAATCTCCTCGCCCTAGAATTACATTTAGATGACGAGTTTATGAGCAAAATGTGCAAAATATTAGTGCATATTTGAAATTAACCCATAAAGTCTCACCATCGACCAAAACCATTTACTGATCTAAAATGTTTAAATACCTGTTAATCCATTAATCCTATCAGTACATGTAAATAATTGGTGTAAAATACAGTTAGTCATCTTTTCATGGTCATCAGATATGACCCATTTGGACATTCAGAGGCTCTGTAGTTACCGTGGAAACACTGTCATCTTCGACAACATTGATTCAGCAGTAAAACCAATGGGGTTGGATCAATGACAGTGGATGGAATCACTTGGATTATGTTCCTTTAATGATGTATTTGAATGTAAAAGTCACTTTTTCATCAGTTTTTCTGTTTTGATATAATACATTTTGAATTTATTCTGCGTTGTTATGAGCATCGACATAGTCGGTCACTTAAACATAGGGAAATAGATGACTTTCATTGGAAAAAATGCAAAATTGAGAGGATAGTATTATAACAAATGGTGATAAATCACTTGGGAAAAAAGAAAAAATCATTTGGGAATTGCCACAAAAGTCACACTGGGTCCTTAAAGAGTTAATGCAAACAAAGCCATTTGTATTATAGTTTATGCCCTAATCCAATGAGAATCTATAGGAAATCAAACTGATAAGTGATATAGAAAATGAAACTAGAATTGCTATATTCTTATCAAATCCCATCCCTACTAGCCATCGCTTCAAAACAGTGTAATGCATTCTGGGTAGACTGCTGCTAGATTACATGGAGTGTTGCATTCATGGTCTGAAACACTGTAGGTTTTTCTGAAATCTTGTAAAACAAGTCGCTCTCTGCATCTCCGGCTGGACCACAAGCCGGGGTACTCTGGTATACTCTGGACCTGGTATAAAGGATGTGATAAGGATATAAGTGTGCAGAGTTCATGTACTTATTCACTGTTGGTTACTGTTTGCAGATTCTACAGCCATTCAGAACAACAAGCACATCAGCAACAAATCCAGCTTTGTGTCTCCTGCAAAGATATCATCAGCTGTGCATTTGCTCAGAAATCATCGAGTCTGACCTGCTGAGCTGTTTGTCATTTGCACCCCGCAACTAAACAGCTGAAACAGCATTCTCTAACCCCCCCGGTTTAATTTCTGTTGTTTATGTGCTGATGAAATGTCTTAGCTTTTTGAAGGCGTGTTGAGTTATATTACAAAAGCATGTTTTTGACTTCTTTTGGTTGATTTTTTTTTGGCTGAGATCTCCTGAAGGACCCGTGGTGCTCTGTACTCATTACTGTTGATGTAGTCATTATATGAAACTGTGACACAAATCCCTCTTCAAAGATCATTATTTCACTATCACTCAGTCTCAGGAACTACAGAGACCTCGGTGTCTTTGAATGGATGGTTTTATGATGTGACTCTCAAAATTAATTTAATGCTTTTTGGTTAGGTTTCTTGGCACAACAAACCCCATGTGTCATCATGTGTATGCGTATGCTGATGTCAGCATACCAATTGTTTCTATATATGTGCCAAGTTTGAAGTAATTTGAAACAAAATTAAATTTTGTAAAGACATGGGAAATTTTGCCCATTGTAAGAAAATAGGAGAAGAAATAAGAAAAAAATTCATTAAAAAATGTTTAACTTTGACCTAATTTTCCCAAAATGTAATGACATCTATTTTGGATCACTGGCAATCTATAAACCCAATTTGGTGTGAATTCAACCAATAGTTTTACTGCTACAAACATTGGAAACTTCACCAATTGTGAATTGTTTCACTTTGACATAATGTTCTCAAAATGTAGTCGGATCTATCCTGGGTAATCTGGTAATCTATAAACCCAATTTGGTATGAACTGAACCAATAGTTTTACTGACAGAGTGTTAACAAACAAACATAATTAAAAACAATACACCTCGTCTCCCCTTCAATAACAACATTGTAATCACACTATAAATTAGGGGTGACTGGCAGATAGTGGACAATGCATAGTCCTTCTTAAGCCTCACAAAAAAGACACTTTGTTTTTCTGGTCTAACTCTTAATATTATTGGCCATCAGCAGCCTGAATATCACAAACAGCAACCTCAACCTCTAAATTGCATTGGCCATGCTTTCCATGGAGAGAGAACTTGTCAGGAACATGCCTGATTTTAATGAGAAGGTCATTGATCACTTTGCCTGTTTGAAAGCAGGGCCAGCGAAATGTCAATACAAGTGAAAAGTGAGTGTGCTATTAAAGGGTGAGTTGTGTTATGTTGTACTTCCCAAAGATACGATTGTAAATAGTTTTATTTATTGTATATTGCCAGCCAAATATATACTGAATATATTCTGGAAATATTTGATTAATTACAAGTTTGATTTCAGTGATTTCATGGGTAAACTAGAAGATGAGTGTATCTATTGATGGCCACAGTGGAAGTGTTTTATCGTCGACCCAAATTTATTGCATTTAAGACATTTAATGTGATATAGGTCTATAAAAATACTGTACAGTGTGTACAATTCATGTCTAGTGTTGCTGTCTAGTGGTTGTACAGGAAAACCACATTTAAAAAAAAGCAATGTAACATTGTAACGTTAGCTATCTGACTTGTATTTATTATTATTTTAGCCACTGAATGGGTCATTTTACCCCAACAAATTTGCCAGGAGCCACCACTGCTATAAGTTATTCGTTAAGTGCAGAGTTCAGCTGACATGATGTACTTCACATACTGTGTGTCCTGTTCTTCTTTGAAGGTCTCTGCTAAAAATACAACAGTTTGCCCATCACTGAGCGCTGACCTTTTACAGGACGTTAGTGAACTTTCTCAGTCGTCACTTGCCATTCCCCCAGGACACTGGCTTACATATATGTAGGACTGCACCTGAAGGCAGCATCTACACTGAAAATAGTACTTGATCATGAACTCATCACCAAATTGCTTAATAAAACACCTGCATTGTGAATTGTTTTACTGTCCAGTATTGATTAATTATAATTTTGCAGCTATGCCCCTATCTGATATTAATGTAGTCTGAAGCAAAATGATTATTCACACAGGTCAGATTGTAATGAAATATCACCAAAAGTCAGATGTAAGTTCATGAGGATGGAGGACAAGCAGCACGCAGGCCACATTTCTTGTTTCAATGCAGCAGATTTACTGTTTCTGCTTTCATTTTGTTAGAAACCATGTGGTGGTAAAGAGTGTGTGCAGGCAACCACTGATAAATCTCATTATTGTTCAGTATTGTACTAACATAACTGACCTTTACAGCTTTACTGAAGACATGTGAGACACAACACTGATACAGCTGGCAGTGCAAAAAATATAAAATAAAGTAAATACCTGTATATGTATATATATATATATATATATATACACTTGCTTATTTTTTCTCTCTCTCTGTGTGTGTGTGTGTGTGTGTGTGTGTGTGTGTGTGTGTGTACACTGTATAGATTGAAGGATTATGACAGTGTTTGCATTGGTGCTGTACCGTTTTCATCAGCTGCTTGTTTCTACTTGTGATTTGTGAACTCTATATGCATGGTGTCACTCAAACTTCACTTAAAACCATAACATTTGCAACAAGTGGTATCAGGTACAACACACCCTGCTCCCCATACATATTTTGCCTATTATACGTAAATGGGAAGATTTTAAAAATTCATCAAAAAATTTTTACTTTGACCTACTTTTCCCAAAATGTAATGAAGTGTATTCTGAGTCACTGGCAGTTTCTAAACAAAATTTGTTATGAATCCAACCAATAGTTTTGCTGCTAGAGTGTTAACAAAAAAACAAACTGAACCAAAAACAATATCTCTTTCATTCCCTTTTAGGGGCGGGCTAATAATTAGTCTACATATAGTAATACAAAACCAAAAGTACTACATGGATTGTTAACTTTAACTGGTTAACTTTTAATGTATATCTTCTACTGCTACATTTTACATAAAATGCTCATATATTAGTTTTATGGATAGAGGTTTTGGACAATGCAAAAAACACTGTAAAAAGAAGAAGCTGTGTCTAAACACATTTAAATGTTTTTTGGGAGAAATAATCGCATTCGATATTATGATAATTCAGACATAACAGTATTAATGTGCTTGTGTGTTACATTTGCTGAACTTTTTGACTAAGTATATGGCAGTTGAAAAAACCCACTGCCCATCCATATTTTATTTCAGCTGACAAAACTACCTTTTTGTGTCACCTGTATATCTTTTACAATACATGTCACTGAGATAAGGTCAGAGGCCAGAAAAACAAATTACTTATTTTAGGTTTTGACACGGAACAACATCACACTGCCTTGTAAAATTCCTTTATCTGCAAATCATTTCACAGAATTTTCTTTATGAATGTGCTGGGTTTTGTCATTTTGAAGGTCAGTTAATTCTGTCCAAATTTCAGCAAAGACAGCTGTTTACTTAAATTAAAAGCAAAATTACAAAAAATTACAAAACAAGACTGTTTGTCCCTTCACTCTCAGCTGCAGCCATTCTTTCCTCTCCCTCTGACTGACTAGTACTCATTGCTTAGTTAGGCTTTTTATTGGATACTAAAGTTGAAAAGAAAATGTCAGGAAAATGTAGGTCTTTTAGAGACCAGGAGGCTTAACTAGACCAATGGACTTTACAAGTTAAGGAAGGAAACATATGCATTAAGAGTTTTGTGACATTAATTATACCTCCTTTATTTTTTTTACATTTACCCATTTCTTCTATTAGGTAATTAATTATTTAATCTTTATTACTACTTTGTACATCTGATGTACATGGAAAGACATAGCTTATTGATGTTGCTGCAGTCAGAAAACCTGTAATGTGACAAATTTTGTAAACGCCTTCTGTAAAGCCTGTACTGAATATGCTCTCAATACATAAGACAGTGTTTTTCAACCTCGGGGTCGGGACCCCATGTGGGGTCGCCTGAAATTCGAAGTAACTGATTTGGAAAACACGTACTGATAAAACATATGGTGAGTTGAGAGAGAAAAGCTGAAACTGAAACACTGTGGTTCTGTTTATATGTCAAATGTTCACTGTGGTCGGTTTCAGATGCTGTATCTCTTTCATAATTCAGAGTTTAGTTATTGTTTGTTCAGTATTAATTGTCAGAATTGTAAATACAAACTGGACTGACTACAAATTTGACCAAGGAAAATCTAATTCTCACTTTGTGCAGTAATCTGAACCTGGCTTTTCTGCCTCAGTCCATAATAATATACATTATATAGTCTAAATGTCCTCTAAAATTAAGCTTTATTTTTTCAACATAGTATCGCAAACTATTTACATGATCAAAAACAAATTAATTATACCACAAAAAAGTCTCTGTTTTGAATATGTAGAAATTTGTGATGTTGAAATGGGGTCATGATCTGAAACCCAGACTCGTATAATCAGTATTCATGGTGTCATCAGTGTCAGTTCTAAACTTTTGCTCTCCAATGACCAAAATCTGAAGTCTTTCCAATCAGGGGGTTTTTAGGTTATTTTGAATATAAATCACTCTCTATGTGGTGAAGTTGGGCTGTAAATTCTCTGACATCATTAGCACACGCCTGGTTCTGAATGACTCAATCACTTCAGTGTGACCTCCAGTTCACTTTAAACCATCCAGACTAATGGTGTGTGACTCATGTCCATCATGCAATGTGCTCAGTGGGAAAAAAAAACAGACCCACAGGACGTCTTAACCAACAGCTGTGGCAATGACATACAGTCGAATGTTCGTTTTCATAAGCCGATGTCGGTTTTATCCATACCCTGGTCACAAGACGTCACCACCTAGGTGTGTCTATGGAGATAGTTCAGATCCTTCTATTATTTACTTGCTGTGGCAATGAATATGTTTTCGCGTGGCTTTTCATTAGCTACTTCAAAAATTATCAATTTGGAGTAGAGCATAAAAATTGGACGTGGGTTCAATGGGAAAAGGTCATGTGGTCTGATGAGTCTAGACTGACCCCTGTTTAAAGCGATGGTCCTGTGGGAGCAGTGTTATGATCTGGGGTTGGTTCAGTTGGTCAGGTCCTTGTTCAGTAATGTTATGTGTGCATGAAAAGAGGTCTGGCAAACTGGAATATACTGAAAGACCAGGTCAGGATTTTTTCTTTGCTGATGACACCGGCAGATTCCATGATGGCAATGATGACCAATTGTTAAAGGACTGGTATTTTGGTTTTTGAAATGGAATTATGTATTTTAAAACATTTCTATGTGGTCTACATGAACTGTAAATGCTATGCTTGGGTTGGAATTCTTCATAAATCCCCCTCCAACCTTCTTTTTTCCTTCATTAATGAAACTCCACAGGTCCATCTTCAACCATATTTCTGACTAATGACACAGGACAAGTATTTTTGAGCACTGGCCCTTTAAATTCAAATGAGCCACTTCATGCTTCACCCCCTCCAAATTGTTAGCTGTGCTGCTCTGTCCTGTCTATCCACTTGTGTTCAATAATACAAGTAATAACTGAACATTTATGCAATATGTCAAACAAGATTGGACATATTTTCAGTTTCTACTGCAACTGCTGCCCCTGTAGTTGTAGAAATGTTCAGAAGTCCTGACCTTATATGTGCAACAGTCATGATGTAAGTAGTTATAAAATGTAACAAATCAAGCAGGAAGTGAAACAGGTCGTAGAAATCGAGGAGAGGACTTTAAATTGTGGTCAGACTCTTGAATGTATGCAACTCTAGATGGAAATAAATGTGAAATTTATTATAGTGATGCATAAACATTGTGTAGCCAAAGCAAATTTGTCCTGTAATCAAAGCTAAAAGTGGTTCAACACAATATTTTAGTGATCTGGTTTAGTTTGGCTGCTTATAATTGAATTCATAATATTCATTGCCAGCTTTAATATGAACTTTTTTTTCTCTTCTGCTTATTTATTACCCTATACTGGGAGTTAATGAATCTATGTGCATGTAGATATGTGTTTATTGAGTTTGTTATAACCACATAGTATAAAGTAGGGTTGAATATTTGAGAATTAGTCTGCATCAAATACTGACGACGCACAAGAAAGAAAGAAATTACACCAAAACATTGTTGAACTCATGAGCATAGTGTTATTTTCCATGAGTATTTTGGTACAAACCTTATTCTCTAATATGCTGATATGACAGGCTCTGAGACAGGAAATCTGCCTGCATTTGGAAGCTCCTCATTGTTAATTTTGGATCCTGATTGCAGGACTTTAACATGGCATTTATCAAGACTGTCACCCAAACTTTTCTTGGGTAATATATGCAGTAGACATTGTGACAAGTATACTTTCCTCAGCAGACTTTATGACCTACAGAAAGTCCTCCTATATATCAGATCACTTTGTAGCAGCTGTTTTTTTGGCTGTAGGTATAAGGCCATATTACCACCACTGCATGAACAGAGTGTGCGTCGACTGCCAGCAGAGCTCACCATTTCATAGTTTTACAAGGTGCCTTTGCTGTCACCATAAAAACGAATATGGCCGGGTACTCTGTAGAGTGCACCACCACATTTTTCTTTCAGGTTTTCCTCTCTTTGCTCATTGTTATATGAGGATAAAAAACATTCAGACGAGTAGGCTGAAAGTGCTCATTCTTTTGGGCGGAAATGACCAGGGCATTTACTGGTCTTCTTCTGCCTGGGTCACAATAACCTCCGAGAGAAGTGTCAAACTCATAAACTACTCACTGAGAGGTACAGGACAAAACCCTCTAATGACTGATCTTTAAGGTCACATGTATTTGAATCTGTTGAAAGTTTTCAGGTTTTTTCTGGCCTTTTTTGTGCTACTTTTAATGCTTTATACATATAAAGAAGTTATTCTTCTCGAGTGCGTCTCCTGTAGGTTTATACATACAGTGTTTTTCATAGAGCAGTTGGTTTCTGAGACTGGTGGATGGACCTCAGACCCTCAAAGGAAGAATGGAATTTTGCTAGAAGTTAATTAAATCAATGTGGTCCACTTTGAGAGCATATGTTAGAACCTAGATCTGACAAGAATTTTGTGCTGTAGGAGTTATGTTTTTAAAGTCACTAGCCACATTTACACAGAGATCCTATAAAAAGGTGAGATGGTGATCCCACCTTTTTCTCACCGTTAACTGATTTACACAGCCAAGCCAAAGGAGGAACAGGTGACATATGCTGGACTTTCACACAGCAGAGTTTTGTTCCGGAATCACAGGGGTGGTAATGCAATGTATAGTGTTACAATTATTGTTTATACAGACAGCATTAGCTTCCACCACAGTCGTTGCTATTCTTCCTGTGGTCCATCAAAAATACAGACAGTTTCAAAAGTACATACATAAATAAAAAGCAAATTTACAGATTCATTATTATTATCAGCTAGCCAGTATAACTTGTATGTTGGAAATACCTTGAACATAGTGGTGTTGCTAACCTTTCCACCATTCTATAAATGTTAGCAATGGATAGAGTCCTGTGCCCGAAGTCACAACAGCTCACAGATATCAGTGCTTCCCTAGTTTGACGTCTTTCTGGTCATGTTGATATCTTTGTTTACTGTACGTGGCCTGCGCTCATTTTTAAATCCCCCTGGCACTGGGGTCACACATGCAAAACATCACCTCAGTAATTTACATAGAAAATCATGATTCCACCTTCCACAGCTCTGTTACTACCTCCAGAGGTTTTACAGAACCTGTACTTGGCATTGGACTAAATCAGTGTTTCCCAACCAGTGTGCCGTAGCACTTTAGTGTGCCATGAGAAGTTATCAGGTGTGCCGTGGAAAATGATCCAATTTCACCTGATTGGTTCTGTAAACCCACAGTATGATATAGATACGTATGACTGCACACACCAATGATCCAGCCTGTAACAACAGTCTGCTGCTTCTGTTTGCAAATAAAAACTAGAATGGCACTCAGTAGAGCGCAGACCTCCGCTAACTGCAACCCCCCCACACACACATGTGCACACACACACACACACACACACCATAAATATTAGTCCCTCATTTATTTGAATCCATGGACTATATGAGAAAACATGAGTTGCCATCTGGTGGACATTTGTTATTATTACCACAGCAACACCAATGATAACTAATAGAGAATAAATAAAAAACTTCCTGGATCCAGACAGTGATCCGGATCACTTCCAAAATTTAATCATCTGTTTCTTGTCACAGAGCAAAGATTTCCTGAAAATTTCATTAGATTTGGTCAATAATTAATTGAGATACTGAGAAACAAACTTTTTCGCCCCATTGACCCCCAAATTTTAAATTGGTAAAAAAAAAAAGAAAAGAGGGAGAGAGAGAAGAGTAGGGATGCTTTACCACAGCAATGGTGCAGAATACACTGACTTTTTATGCTATTATTAGAACTGTAAAAATATGCCATTATGAAAGTGTAGTCTGAGTAATTAACTAATGGAAAAAGCTCAGGCAGAGTCCAAACACTGTAGAACCGGAACTCTGCTTCATCCTAGGTTTAATCCACACTCGAATGGATGTTATGTCAAATTAAGCTATTTCTGTACCTTGTGAATTTTTGTCCACATGCGAAAGCAGTTAGAAAACTGGTCCCAGTGTGAAGATGCATAAAAACCCACAACAGAATTTGTCATGTGGACAGGGAGATTCTTCCAACCCTGTTTAGTCTGTCTCCTCACATATACTGCGATTTAATACAACAAATTCATTATAAAGCAGTTGTCATTTTTCTGTTTCAGTTGTCATGAGAATGGAACGAGTATTGCATGTTAATTTCCTCTCATATATAAAGATTATATACTAACCAGCAGCCATATCGAATCAATTTTCAAGCCTTTGCACCGTAGTGCCATCACATACAGACATATTAATGACTCCCGTATCCGGATTTTCATTGCATGGGGATGTTCACAGTTGATTTTCATAGAGAATTTCTCTTTGAAACATGACTGGACACTTGGAATCCCAGAGGAGCAGGTCTTCTGTGACAGCCAAACGCTATCCTGATAAGACATGTGCATGTGTTTGGGAAACTAACTGGCCCCTTGGCTGTGTTTCTTCAAAGCGAGGTGGGAGCTGCCCTGTCATCAGATTATTAGAACGTAAGCAGCTATTTTTTTTTTTTCCCCCCAGTGGATTTCTTTCCTTTCTTGTCTCTTTTATATTCTTATCCTTGTATACCCTGCAGTAGTCTACTTGTGGCAGAGCCTGTGGTATTGAATGACACAGCTCTTACGGGTCTCTGTAGTTGGCCTAAGGTTATTTTCCAGTTCTGTGCAGCTTTTAAATACACCACCACCAGCTCTGTTATACTTCTTCTGATGTCCTTAATGTGGCTTACCTTGGTGCCACATAATGCACAAAGATGCCAATCAGTACATTTACATGCAGAGTTTAGTCGAACTACAGCCACTGCTTGACTAAACCATCTACTTGTACTGTTGTCTCAGTCTACAATGTAGTCGAATTACTGTTAAAATCTTGTTGCCTCAGCAATGATAGGTGGCGGCATGCACTCTTTCAGCTCATTAACCCATAAAGACCCAAACACCCACCACCTACCAAAACCATCTATTGATACAAACTGTTTAATACCTGTTGAAGCATTAGTCCTATCAATCCATGAACAATAAACCAATACCCAATGAAACAACTGAATAATAATAATACATTCAAACATCTCACATAGTTTCGGAAGAGAACAAATGGACATTTTCATAAAAGCAGGTGATTTCATGTATAGAACGTGTATGAACCACAACAACAATGTAATTAATTCTATAACCAGACTCATCTATAACCAGACTCAGCATTAAGTGGACTGCTACATTGCACTACTGCTTTGCTTGCATGAACTTCTTGAGTGTTCTGTCAGGCATGCATGTTCCTCAGCTCCCATTCATTTTACTTAGTTTCATTTAGTTTGCCTTGGCTCTCTGGTAGTTTGTTTCATTTGTTTACTCTGTGATTAGCTTAGTCAGTGGTATGTGTGGTTTAGCTTCACTTCATTGCTTTCTCAGCAGGTGTTGTTTAGTTCAATGTCAAACTACATTTTACCAGTCTTCCTTTTGATTTGGTTGTTTTTCTCCTCAGTTTAATGTGTGGGCTGATGACGGATAAGACTGTTTCCAGCAGTATAGTCCTTCAGTATAGTCCTTCAGTATAGTCCTTCAGTAAAGCCCTTCAGTATTACCCCTGCCATTCTTTTTTGTATTCTCAGGTCCTTCATCTCTCATGTAGTCCTGCTTTACTAATTCATGTATATATTCAGTCTTTTGCGGTCTTTACTGAATCTACATGTAACCTTTTTAATATTTATTTACAGCTGCTTTCCCCTCTTGGTTGGAAGTACGGCATAATTTATACACATAATTATTCAAGTTGTCAGCTCCATCTTTATTTTTTTTTAGATTTAGAAAGCAATACATTTCCCCAATTAAAATTATTTCAATATTTTTATTTGTGTGTGCGTGTGTGTGTGTGTGTGTGTGTGTGTGTGTGTGTGTTTGAAATAAACATTAGATACAAAGCCAGACCAAACAAAAAGTCCCCCAATTTAATATTTAATTGGACTCCCTTTAGCTTTGGTTTAACACATATTCAATGCAACATATTTAGTGTTCTAACCTTTATTTCTTTCCACAGTTGTATTCATTTGATCAAGATTTTGTATTGATAGTGGAGAGTCAGATGATCAATGTGTAGAAATGATGTCTGATGATCCCAGAACCACTCTATAACAATTTGATCCCCATAAATCTTGGTGCTGTCACTATGGAATATGCCATTGTCATCAGCGGGGGGAAAAATCAGCTGATGTTCAGACTTTGTCATACAGTACGTTAAGGTTCAGCTGACCTAATTTTTTGGACACATAAAGTTATGAACCTAGACTTGACCAAATGAATGAACTCCAGACCCCATCACATGTACTGTAGGCACTAGGCATGGTGCATGCTTCATCCACCTCAAAATAACTTGTTCTGTATAAATAACATCTAACTAATCACTGCAATAATGATCTAATGGGAATTTGTGTGTGTGTGTGTTTATATTATAAAGATCCTCTTCTAATTAACCCATAAAGACCCAAAGAGATGTCAACAAAACAAATAATCTACTAATCTAAGCTCTTTAATACCTGTTGATCCATTCATTCCATCAATGCATGTGAATGCATGTGAATAATTGATTTAAAATACAGTTTGTCGTCTTTTCGTGGTCATCAGATATGACCCATTTGGATGTTCAGAGGCTCCGTACTGAACGTGGAAACACTGTCATCTTCTACAACATTGAATCACCAGTAAAACTCATAGAGTTGGAGCAATGACAGTGGATGGACACACTGGGTTTATGTTCAATTAATGAAAAGTTTTGCTGCAAAAAGTCACTTTTTCTCATTTTTTTTAAATGAGTGCATCAATATGATCAGCAAAATAAATTTTGGAAAATTCTATACATAATTTACCAAAAATTAAATAAATAAATGGAGACATTAACATGCAATAAATGGTGATAAATCATTTAAGAAATCCATTTGGGAACTGCCACAAAAGTATCACTGGGTCTTTTCAGGGTACTTGACAGAATAGCATTGCCATTGTTGGAAAAAATAAAAACTGGTAAAAAAAAAAAAAAATCTTCCTAGAGCTGCCACCTGAGTCTGCTGCTCAGAATATCACATCTTCCTTTAACACATCTATCTATGGACACTGTCCTTTTTCTTTCTTTTACAGTCTAAGTATTATATCTGATATGATGACCACTCAGCTTCAGTCTCAATAGTGTTGGTAAATCTTGTCCGATGCAGGGACTGGTCATCCTCGACTGGACTGACATTTCATGAAATCTGTTTCAACAAGGCAGGAAATCTGTTGGGTAGAAAGTCCAGCTGTCTGGGGATCTGACAATGATGGGCTCTGTTTCAGGAGGTCTGGAGGAGAAAAAAAAAAAAGTTGTCTGTTGATTGGAAAAACTTTCACAAACCATCTGCTGTTTTACAACAACCACCTGGGACAGGTGTTCATTGAAATTTTTATACCAGGCTTTTATCTTAATGAACATTTCAAAACATAGAAATATAAATCCGTCTGGAAGAGGCAGCGTTAAGTGTGAGCAGTGAAATAGCCCTGCCCTGACACCTGAACATAGATGTGTCACATTTGATCCTGCAAATGAGAGGAAGTGATAGTTATGGGCTTTCAAATAAAATGCAAATTGAAAATCTGTTCCAGTCAGTTCAAGCCAGAAGAATAACTCCAGCTCATCTTTAATTCATGGGAGCTCTTACAGTTCTGTGCCAGGGCAATCTCCTTCCTGCACCCCACTAAAAGCCAATTCCCAGAAGGGTCAACATTTCCCCTGGGAAACAGCTGGACACCCCCTCCTCTCCCCCCTTGAACATCTTCTCATCTTGTCCTCCTCCTTCCTTCCATCCCCGAAGCATCCACTCATCCTAAAAGTGAAGACACTGAACAATGGGAGCGCTCCAACTCGCCTTAGAGATTAGGAAGCTCCTTCAGCGGGGAACGTCAGGCAGATGTTCTTGGAGGATAATGACTGTAGTTTTGGCAAAAAATTAATACCTTAAAATAGACAGGGTGTGAATAGATGTCGGATGTAATTTCTAGTTAAAATGGCATGTAGTGGTGGGTATTCCACTGCTTCATATTCAGTCACCACCTGCTATTTCAGTTTAGCTGGAGTTTTGATTAATATTATATTTAATGTTTGACCTTCCGAAGCCCAGGTTAGTACAGGTTTCTTCTTTTTTGCGTGAAAAGCAGAAGGATGCAGATTCAGATATAATTTTTGCAATTTATTTATTTATTAAAGTAAACTTTTTTCTGGGTCTTAGGATGTTAACCCAAGGTAATATTGTAATAGAAGTTATTAATATCCTAATGTCATTTATTTTTTGATTGTTTACAGGCTACATTCTCACATAATTTCATACATATTTTAAATAAACTTAACATGAATGTTTTTATTGACGTTAGATTTATAAGTTATGTCTGATTGTTATATATATCAAACTGTTTTTTGACAAATACAAATGTTTTTGGGATGTCATATAGGGCTTTGGTTTCCAGCTGTTTTGTTACCTCCTTGTCGCCCCATCATGTTTACTGTATATACTGATTGTCAAGTTAATCAGAGGTCAGGGCCCCCTTAGGCCTAACCTAAGGACCAAAGCAGGGTATAATCCAGGGTAAAAGCAGTGATTTATAATGTTAACCACATAATTGAGTTGATTTACTGAAATGTATTAAGTAAATGTGATTGTGATTAATGAAAACATATAAGAAAATAAGTATAATCACAGAATGTTGATTAACAATGATTTTAGTGGAGAATGGAACATGTTAAGACATGTCAGTTCAGAGGAGGACAAGTTAGGACATGTTTTGCACAAACTGCACGTACACAGTGTATGACTAATGCCAAAAAACAAGGAGTAGAAACCTTTGGACTTTCCACCAAGCCTAAAAACCACCTAAAACGCAGAGTTATTCCCTTTGGGGCATAATATGTATGTGAATGTAAAACGTTAGGATCATGTGTGCATAACATCATAACGGTTCTAATAATATCTTAGCCATAATCCACCTCCAGACTCATTGTGTCCCTAGAGCCTTTTATTCCAGGCTTTTAAACTTTTACCTGCCAATTACCAAGTGCACGAATCCAAGGAAACGCTATCTTAAAACAGACAGACTTTGGCTATTGCTGTTACAGATTTGGGTTTTTCCTAACAGTTTTAGTTAGCGGGGCAAAGTCTGAATAATTTACGGTAGTAGGAAGGCAGGCTTGTGTTTCCAAAAAACATCCAGCTGAGTAATATTTTCACTGGTCAACAACAAGTGGGTGATACCCTGGTCTTGACTATGTGAAAAGCATAACCCCAATAGACGGAGAGCTGGATAAAGAGGTGTGACAACCGGTGGGATTCAACAATATATATATATCTATATATATATATATATATATATATATAGATATATATATTACATGAATTTCATTTTAATTTTGTGTAATCAATTAATAGTGGATGAGATGATTTTACAGAGCAGGACCGCCAGTGCCTGACCCCCGTACCCCCAACGCAGAGGCACCGCTGGCTCCGTCTCACGAGACCCTGGTGGAGACCGGGTGTCTCGATCTCACTCATGACAGTTCTGGTGCGGGAGGGAGATATATGAAGGGTGAGGACAACCCCCCCCAATGAGAGGTATTCCTGGCCTTAAACTTGAACCCACAGTGCGGAGGAACTGCTGGTGAAGGCTCTTGGAGGCGAGTCGCAGAAGTCGGTATTCTAGGAATATTCACATGGATCAACCATGATATTATCACCTATAGCATGGAGTTAAACACACACACACACACACACACACACACACACACACGCCTTAATATTTTTTAAATAAAAGTATAATTAAAAAGTAGATATAATAAGCATTCAAACTATCTAATTAATTTCTTAATCTCTCCCCCTCTCTCTCTCTCTCTCTCACACCCACACAAACTCCAACCGACAATCATGGACCGCATCCCCCCCCACTCCCTCCAGTGACTTTCTTGTACTAAGGGCCCAACATGATTATGTTTCCGGGGGGCAAAATTGGTAGCAGTGCCCCAGGGTAACAGTCATGTTAATGTTAGAAGGCTCCAGCCATAAAACAGAATAAACAAACAAACAAAATAAAATCAATATTTATCCCAGTATTCCCAGTACTGATGTGTTGCATGGCTGCTGTAGGCAAATAATCACAGCTCAGAATTGTACTGTAGTTTCACTAAATTAATCTGAATCAATCAATTAAAACTGAATTGATATTGGATCAAATCGTGATTAATCGATTCAGAACCTTATGAATATAAATACGTGTTGACAGTGCTGACAGTTGCAGTGATTTCCAGCTTTGGCTCTGCTTCTTCTGCTCTACCCCTGAAATCAAAAGGTGCTTCATCTGTGGCAGGTTTTTGAAAAGAGAAATGAAATTAATTAATTTCAGAAAATTGGCACAGGTACAAAAAATTACAAAGCAGAGCATGATGAGGAATTTTAAGAAGCAAATATATATTAGCAGAGGTATCACATGTGCAAAAGGCCACATGGATCTAATACTATAACAACAGAAATTGTGGGATTTGTATGAAGTGCATTCATCACAATTATTTGTGATGTTTGGTGAACCATCCCCAGAAGACGAGACATGACAACTCTGAATTTTAATGGTGGCCTGATAATCCGCTGTCTTATCAAATTGTTATTTGTTTGAAGTAATTTGTTTCTTGATGTGGTTTTCTTCTCTGTAGTCACATAATTTGTTTCCTTCAGGCTTGAAAAACAAAATGAATATGAAATCCGTAAAGTTTTAATCATTTTTAGCACACAATCAAATATCAAATCCAAAGCTATACAGTAAAAGTTAATGACATTCAATATCATACTCTGTGTTAGTAAAATTTTCCTTTGGGGATTTTAATTCAGAGCTTTCATGCGCAGTCATTTCTCTGAAAATGGAGCTGCAGCTCTGAATCTGAAATGATCTAGTGACATTATTAAACATGGATCAAACTGCAAGTGAAAGAGAATACTGTAGATCGTAAATGGAGCAGTGCTGATATTTTCAAGCCAGATGAGCTGCTTCTCAATTGTTCATTCCATGGATTTTTTTTTCCTCAATCAAGGACTTTCACTCAGACACTAGCCAGTCTTTTTTTTTTTTCATATTTTTCTCCTCAGACATGTCTAAAAGGGGCTGGAATAGACTTATCTCTCAGTTCACATATGTGGCCCTGAGATTAGACCAGAAATGAATGGATAAAAAAGTGAGAGTGGCTGCAGTTCAGAAAAAGAAGAAACGAACGAATGAATCAATGATTGAATGAATGAATATTAGCTTTACACATTAACGCAACTTCATCAGATGATTGACTCAACTCGAAAAGTTATGGATGGATTTTGATGAAATTTTCAGGATAGGTTGGTAATGGCGAGATCTGGAAGTGATTACT
>JAPSES010093061.1:0-21330 GCA_029822895.1 Maxillicosta whitleyi | reverse complement strand
CCCCCCCCCCCCCCCCCCCCCCCCCCCCCCCCCCCCCCCCCCCCCCCCCCCCCCCCCCCCCCCCCCCCCCCGGCAACCCAAAGGAAGAATGAAGTCACTGCAATTCGTCATGTTGTCAGGAACATTATGACTCCAGCGGAAAACATTTGGACTGTAAGATGTGGGGGGAACTTCGTTGGTGTGTGTGTGTGTGTGTGTGTAGATGTGTTGGTTGTGGAAAAATGTGTCTGACCACAAACACAGATGGAAAGTGTAAGATACCAGAGTTGCAAAATACCTCTTTTTCTTCACTGTTTCAGTTCAGTCACCTTCGGTTGTTTGTAGAAGCGTTTGAGCTGAAATAATACGGTACGGGGTTGGTTAAGTCACGACCTAGGACGCCTACTGTTGTCAGGGTTGAATTACAAACAGCACATCATCTGTTTTCTATAGAACATTGATCAGTATTCAGTGTAGTGTTCATCTGCTATGTGGCCACAAATGTGATGTGAATATAATCATATCGGTTAAAATTAGTAACTGTCAGTGAATGAGTCATTATTTTAACGAGGTGTTGCACATGGTGAAACGTTTTTGTGTTGAACGCAGAAGAACCCCCCCCCCCCCCTGTCACATTCTAACCTAAAACTGGTGTTTGTCATATAGCACAGGCACAAATGTAAGAACATTTCTTCATTGTTGATAAACCATCTTTATGCTATAACCAAATGATGTGTTGTTTCTCGTGTCTCTTGGACTAAACAATTTACATGTTTTGTAAGTTGCATTTATGGTTGTGTTATGGTGGACTCCATTTTTGTGTTTACTCCATTTCTGAAAATGTTCAGGGTACCTACAGCTGTTCCAAGTTTAATAGTTTTATGAAAAAGTAAACATCATTTCCACATAACAATTCATTATTTTGTTGTTTTGTTTTTAAGAAAACTTGAAAGCTAGTTTAGCGCTACTATATGCAGTGTTATGCCTATTTATGCTTCTATTTTCAGTCATATATTGACATTTATTGTAACAAAGTGGATATTGACACAGTACTGTGGTAAGAAAATATCAGTTTGTCTATTACCACAGAGCTAATCAGCATCTGCATTATGTAATGTCTAGACTGGTAGCTTAGATCCTGAAAAAGTACCAAAAGGCAATCACATAGCGAATACGTCACAGCTCACTCAGTCAGACTGCAATACAGTGGTTCAATTCAGTCAGAGTATAATTTTTTCCTAAAACGTGTGCTGGTAGGTAAATCTAACACTGATATAAATCAACCACTGGGCCAACGTTCAGAGTTCAGGATTCAGACCACAGCACTGAATACACTGAAGTGACACAGAACTGAGACGTCACATGACACACTGCATTTAACATGTAGCTCCACCCACCTTCTCCAGCATCCAGAGCAAAAACCACTATAAACCATCTACAGTATTTAGAACAATAATTCCTATTCTATACAATAAACTATCACCAATTTGTCATTTCTTCCATCAATTGCCACAGTACTGTGGTAAATGTCCAAAAGTATGAACTGAAATATATGAAATATATGAGGCTAATGAGTAAAAAAAAGAAGAAAAAAAAGAGGTGAATGAGTTCATGGAACAGTATCCCTGATCAACTC
Source organism: Maxillicosta whitleyi (assembly GCA_029822895.1). NCBI lineage: Eukaryota > Metazoa > Chordata > Actinopteri > Perciformes > Neosebastidae > Maxillicosta > Maxillicosta whitleyi. Next base: position 19,715 of record JAPSES010093061.1, on the reverse strand, counting down.
TAGTACAAATGATAACATTTGATTGGTCTGTGGCAAAGGACAAACTGATATTTTGTGGCAGTAGCCATTGTCTTATTTCAATGTTGAATATATCCCAATGAAGAGCAACATGTGGTAATTAAGAGACAAACAAAAGATGCTCATTAAACTTTAATATGTCCGTATTCAGGTTCATATGACACCGACATTGTTCAGCAGTAGCTTCGGTGAATCAGTGCAGGTCCAAGGCTCGACTGAACAAGTTGCTTTGAAAAGAACTAATCAAGTAAAATATGCTCAGCAGTCACAGCTGAAACTGGGTCCAGAATCCAGGCCCAGTAAAATAGGAATGTTCCAGTTGAATGGTCTTCTTTTGAACACTTGATAATCAGTGTCTGTTCCTCTTTATCGGGAAATATCTCTGTAACCAGGAAACATATTTAGTATAAATTAGAAATAATAATTGTATCAGTGGTATCACAGTGGGTAGCAGTGTCCCCTCACACCAACACGGCCCTGGGCCTCCTCCCTCCATCCAGAGAATGCACTTTAATTAACTGGTCCACATCTAAAGCACCTGTAATGATAATGGTAAGCTTTATTTCAAACATAAGTACAAACAGAATATGAAGGTGAACAAAAGGCAAAGAGAAATTACAACATGTGAACGGAATGATCCAGAATATTGCAAACAAATTAACCAAAAAACAAGGAAAAAGTGTCATATGGTGTATAATTATTTCATCTTGGCTTTTTTTTGTAATTTTTTTTTTTTTTAACAACATTTTATGTCTGAAATGGAGTAGGAAGAAGCCAGGCTTATATTGTCCTACCCCAAATGTGGCCCCGTCAGCGCAAGTATACCGTCCACGAAAAAGAAATGATTAATAAATTATGACGTAGCATCAGTTACTGTTGTATTCCCACTCAGTGTTACTATATATCTGCAAAATAAAGTTTATGTACTTGTTTTCACACCGTCATATTTTGTTCTAGTCCACAAAACCACTCCACAACATGAAATGCAAATCTTTTTAATATTTGTTCTAGTCAAATATTGCTTCTCTGTGTAGTCCAGCCTACAGGACACTGGTGTCCATAGTGGGAATGTGAGCAGGAACTGGTGACACATTCAGGGTGGAGCTCCGGCACCTCTCTGACCCTTATGAGGATTAAACGAGGGATCATTTGGGTATCTCTATTTGTTCACAGCTGCTAAACAGAGGGGGGTTCGTTCCGGTTTTAAAATAGAAAACACCTGAGATGAACGCCTTCATGTAGAGTCCAAACACAGGAGAAGCAGATGGTGTCTATGGAAGCCATCAGCTCCCATATAATCTAAATCCAAATGGATGTGCAGAAAGGCTTTTTCATTTTAACAATCTGACCGCTTTATTTGACTCAAAAATAAAATGATTAATAAATGATCCAATCTGCATTTTCATTTTCTTATTCAAGATTCATTCTTTAACTTAATTAAAAAGATGTAGACATCAGATGTAATTTTCTCAACATGCCCCAGTAAATTATTATCATAATTCAATGTGAAAACTAAAACTTGAGAATTCAAATGCATTATATTCTGTACATTATACTGTATATTTGACTCCTGTTTTTGTTTGACTGTTGTTTAAAGTTGTAAAGCTCTGTGAGCCAGCCTGGTTGGGATATAGGACTCTACAAATAAAACTGAATTGAATTATCAAAAATGTTTTTCATTTTAACAATACGGCTGCAGTATTTGACCCAAGAATGAAATAAGTAATAAATGATCCAGTCTGCATTTTTATTTTCTTATTCACGGTGCACATTTTATCACACAATCAAACACAAAACACAGGACGCGCTTTTTCATTTTCGTGGTCTTGCTAGAAGAATTCAAAAATGCATTTGCAAAGTGAGCAGCAGCAGCTCTTCACCTCCTGTTCACTGGGGGGGTACGGTGGTGTAATAGGGTAGGGGGCACTGTGGACATTTGACGCTGAAGCACTTCCATACTCGCTGTGGTTTCCAGGACAAATGAGGCTCAAAGACAGGATTGAACAAACACTGTTGGAATGATTTCACCGGGTGGAGTTGAAAATGAAAATGTAGATTGGATATTTTTATTAATAATTTTTTTTTTTTTTTGAGTCAAATAATGCAGCCATATTCACTTCCGTAGGTGTCAGCATCTGTTAATGACCAATCATCTAAATAAGACTGAGTTTCATGTGAGCAGGAACAGAGCTGTGAATATGTGCGTGTGTCTGTGGACATAGTTTCAGTGGTTTCTATTCTGACTTTTCATCTGGATGTGAAACTGTTCACATCTACAGACAGCTGTTGTTGATCAGGGTCCACAGCTCCAAAAACCACACAAACCCATTTTAAAGATTTTTATATCTGCGTGTTGAAAACAGATGAGAGTATGTAAATAAAACTACTGTCCACACATTGTATCATATAGAGCCGGTGTGTTGTTTTGACTGCCAAATGTTAGTGTGCTGGTCAGATATGGACTCCTCCCCCTAATGAGTGCTGGTCGGACATTGGCTCCTCCCCCTGGTGTATGCTGGTCGGACATTGGCTCCTCCCCCTAATGAGTGCTGGTTGGACATTGGCTCCTCCCCCTAATGAGTGCTGGTCGGACATTGGCTCCTCCCCCTAATGAGTGTTGGTTGGACATTGGCTCCTCCCCCTGTTGAGTGCTGGTCAGACATTGGCTCCTCCCCCTAATGAGTGCTGGTTGGACATTGGCTCCTCCCCCTGTTGAGTGCTGGTCAGACATTGGCTCCTCCTCCTGATGTTCCATTGCTGTTCTCGCTCTGTTGTGCATGTTAATGGTTTTCAAATGTGCCTGTGGTCCTGTTTACATATTTGGGATGCAGGAAACATCCATATCTCTCTGTGAGTGCTTGCTATCCCTGTCTGTGCTTTTTCAAATAGTTAACACATGTCACATTTGACTTGCGTGTCCTACTCATAGCACATGTGCGTCAGAGCCCATTTGTACACATGTATGCTGTGTGTACATGTGTGGATTATTAGTATGTGAGTTTTTCCTCTCTGTATCAATCCCAGCTGCTGGGTTTCTATTATTGTTTGCTTGTCCTCTCCCTCCTCCCTGGCTGGAGGCTCTGCACACAGAGCAGGATCTCCTTCTGAATAGATCCATGGGAAGAAATGCTGCCTCGCTGAGGCTTGTGGTCACTTTGTTTGTACACGTTTCGATATTAAAGGGCAGTATTCTGAGAGCTTTGAAGTCTGACTGAAGTGGACAGGAACTGCAGCTGGATGTAGAATCTAGTATTAAAGCTGAAGTTGGTGTGTGAGGCTGTCAGGTCTTTTCTCATACTTTAAGTATTAGGTAAGTTTTCTTGTTTAGACTTTTTTTTTTTTTGTCTTTGTTAATTGTTCCTTCCTTCCTTCCTGGAAAACATGGGTCCAGTACAGCAAGTTGTAAAGGCAACACTGAAATAATGTTGCATTCTAATCGTATCATACTGAACATGGCTTCAAAAATGTTCCTCTTATCTTCGGAAAACACCAGTCTTGAAATTCTGTCAAATAATAATCCAACCAAAACAGTAGTTGATGCCTATGTCATGGGTTTTATTTGTTGGTTGACTTTGTTTTCATGCTGTCATATTGAAAATGATGAAAGGTGGAAATCCCATCTAAATGTTTAAGGTTAGCCTGATATTCAGACCCATATTTATAGATGTGTACAGAAGTGGGTTCTTTATTGTTGTTCAACAGGAACATTTGTTGTCACAGTCCATCCAGTGCCTTTTATATGTTTATCAGCCCGCCAAAAGGTCCATTCCGGCCCGCGGGATGAATAAGCGAAATACAAAAATTACACTGAAGATTAGGTAAATTCAATCTCGTTTTATTTGTCAATATCCCAGCGGTATCTGTCATTTATGTGCTTTGACTATTTCTCACCAAGTCACAAGTAAATTAGATTTTTCTTTAGCTATGGCTATTCTTCTGTGATTTAACTAGCACCTCTAGCCTCTTCATAAACACAAGTGTGTGTATTTCTGGATTAAAGTATATTCATCTTTAGCTGTAACTTACAAAGCACCATTGTCACGTGTACATGCAAGATTTCTTTTTTTAATATCCAAAACTAAAGTTTAAATGTTACCTTGTATATTCTGCTGTGTGTGGTGTTTATTAGCTGGTTGATGTGCTGAATGTGGAGAGTACAGGAACAACCAAAGCTGTTTTTATCCTCAGTGTCATTGTGAATGGGTTTCTAAGGAAATGGTACATTATTTTTAATGACAGATGCTGCTGCTTTCTTATCCACCTACAGGGTTGGACTTTTTTTTTGCATTATTTTCATCAACATTGGTTGTACTTGTACCACTTGTACCATCAATCAACAGTGTTATAAGAATGGATTTACCATTTGACTTTATTGTGAATTATTGGGTAAAATACCACACGATATGAAGAAATCCACCAATATCTGCAAAAAAAGCAACAATTCAGAAATGTTTATGTGAAGATCCCCAACATTTGTGGACTAGACCACAGCCGTGAACGAAATATATGACATGGAAAGACGGAGCTTTTCATTTAGACTCACTGCCGACACAAGTAAAACATTGGAGAAAGTGGAACGTGTATATTGGTCAAAGAGACTCTTGAACCAACATAATATTAGCTGAACCTATTTGTTTGTCTACAGACTGAAGCTCAAAAACAAAAAAAAACAAAAACAAAGATGTAATAATGTAATAAGATACGTTGTAATAATACGTTTCCGCTATAGTTTTTACTTATAATGTGAATACTGCAGTGGTTTGTACAGTAACTTTGACGCTTCGCTCCATTAGTTGGTGTTGCATAAGACATCTGGCAACCAGCCCCGGACCAAACCGCTGTATGATGAAGCCATGTGGAAATGCTCTCTCTGCTGTCTTGAATTTTCACCCAGCCCCATCCACATATTTATTCTCTGGTCTCCTCTCTCCCTTCACCACACACTGTGCAGCTGCCTCTGTCAGCTCTGCCAGAGAAATGGCTTAGAAGTAGCAAAAGAATGTTTGTCTTATGGAGACGGAGAGAACGATGTGAATGATTAAGGAAGCTTGACCCCGTGCAGAGCAGCCTTATCTCACTTGTGCTTCGTTGTTTTGTGCTGTGAGTGAAGACCCTTCTGGATTAAAGGTAATCCCTCTAAGCAGTCGGGCCCTGTGGTCAAAGCAGTTAACAGAGTCAACGCATGCATATGTCCCCAAACCATCAGTGTTTATATTGACTGAGCGCCGCACTTATACACATGCAAAGGCGCAGCAGATACTTGGACTTCATCATGCAGAGCTCGGTATGTTTTCATTCCACTGTAGTTTTTCGAACGCTGACTTTTGAAATATTCAGGTCATGGTATGTTCAGAAGTCCTCGGAGTTTCGCATCTCATCCATAAAGATTGAGCCTGTAGGCAGTCCGGAGTTTTGGACCAGAGTTCATCTTCAGGAATGTGAAAGATGTCCAGCTGGCTCCCACCAGCAATTTTGGAGGATTAATTATAGCATTTATAGTCAAAAATGAAGTCATGAGATGAATCCAGTGAGTCTAGATTCAATATTGGGTTCAGGTTAGTTCAAGCCAGGAGGACCTGCATCTGTTACAACTGGGTATGTCATGTATCTACTTGATCATATGTTTTTTACATCTGTGGAAAGAGTAAAATTGTGGCCAGTGCTATGCGTTAGCAAAACACTACAAGTGCCAAAGAAGTCTGGTTCAGTGGAGTTTTAAAGTGTAGCGCATATTTCCAGATACATGTTTTTATTCTCTACTATTGCAGGTTTTCACGATTTTGTAGTTAAGGTGAAAAACACCAAATATATCTTATACTGGCACGTAAATGCAGCCTGAAACAGGTAATTATTTTAAGACGTTGACTAATAGAGAATTTTAAAGGCTGAGATAAAAGTATTGCCGAGAAGAAATCGGACAATAGCTAGTTTATTAGCCTTTCCCCCACACATTTACTCTGAAAATTTAATATAATATCTGTGACTTGAATGGAAATTAACTATTGAACTGAATGTTTGAGTCGACTGTAATAAATTCTAAACTGGATCGCCAAGCTAATCTTTCAAAAGAATAATGTAGAACAGCTTTGTTTGTTGTTTTCTCCGCTGACCACTATCCAAGAACTAAATTCTACTGCAACAGATAGTCACAGATAAAGGAGAACTCTAACTATCTCGAGTCGTCCCCCCCCCCAAAGTGGTTGGACATTTCTTCCTGCTGAGCAACAGCACGTAGCACTTGTGATTAGCTTCGCCCTTTGTTGTTGTGTACCCATTCTTGAGGGTCTGTAAACAAACAGAAGAATGTCGCTTATTTTTCTCCTTAGCAAAGATCTGTTCACATTTTAGCCCGATTTTGACGGAAGTTGACACAAACGACAAAAATGACAGCAGACAAATAGTCTTTCTTAATGTGGAGGTGTGGTATTATAGGATTGCCAACAGTATATGTGATGACCATAAGGAGCAGAAGTCATGACCTGATAGTTTAAGTTAATGTGTCAGAATGGAAAAGTTCTAGTCGTAATTGAAGCCGGTGTCATGAAGTGGCAGCACACGGCCCTCTGTGCTTTGACTAGACATCACCTCCGGACCAGTGGCCAGTGGAGGTCGTTCTGGTTTGCTGTAAATGAGGCTCGTCGGGCCTGGGCTCTGAAGCCGCAATCAATAGCTTTTAAGTGGCTTTGCAGTTGTTCTGATCCCTGGTGAGAAATGGATATTGGGATCAATAAGTTCTCAGTTTCTTCACAGCAACAATAATAAGATGAGTTGGTAGAGAGATGAGAACCAAACATCTGCAGCCTTCCTGGTCGTGTGTGTAGTACCTCAGTTCTGTGGCCAGACCTCTTCCTTCATGTTGACACTAGGACTTAATGATGTGAAGTCTAATCATATCGTATTGATCAAGACGCATTGTTAGCATTCGCCCATCATGGCGTTCCTCAGCTCTTAAGCCTCGATAGAGATTCACGAAACTGTGGAGTAGATGAACGTGGAAAGACTAAAGTGGATAAAAGATTTATTAATGAGGATCTGACGCAAGTGTTCATTGACTCGTAGTTGTTCTGCTTACATGTTGCGACGAACGGGGTGGTTTTGCGTGAGAGGCGAATCTCTCTTTAGTCCGCCTACGTAACGCTGTTGAGCTGTTCACAGTATTACATCCAGATTCTGAAGTTTGCTTAAAGGCATAGGATAGAAATGCATCTGGATTTACTACAAATACTCTGGTTTGGATCCTGAGTAGAGTTTACAGAAGTGTTTTTACCTCCGCCAAGGAGGTTATGCTTTCACCCGCGTCTGTTGGTTTGTTTGTTTCATTGTTAGCAGGATTACGCAAAAACTACTGACCTGATTTCCATCAAATTTGGTGGAGGGGTAGAGTGTGGGGCTGGGAAGAACCCATTAACTTTTGGGGGTGATCCGGAAGAAATCCTGGATTCTGGATCACTTTGAAATTTTCATTAACATTGGGGTCAGTGGGTCAGGAATTTTTTTTAAAGGATTCTGGCGTTGATGTGGTAATAATAACAAATGTCCACCAGATGGCGACTCATGTTTTGTCATATAGTCCATGGACTTGAGAATCTTAAAAAGCTGTCTAAATAAATGAGGGACTAATATTTATGGTGGTGGTGTTGGGGGTGTTGCACTTGGAGGAGGTCTGCGCTGAGTGCCATTCTAGTTTTTTTTTAATGGAATTCTTTATTTTCAAACATTTCCCTGTGGTCTAACTAAACTGTAAATGTTCTGCTTGGGTCTGAATTAATTCAATTCTAACATTAATTCAACTCAGCAACAGGTTCATCTTCAACACTATTTCTGAGTAATGACACCAGAAAGGTGGTTTTGAGCGCTGGCCCTTTAAATTCACATGAGCCACTTCAGGCCACGCCCCCTCCAGGTTGTTGACTGTGCTGCTCTGTCCTGTTCAACTAAAAACTGAACATTTAATGTCATTGACTCAAAGTTTGGATATATTTACTCCCTCTGCTGCTGATAAACAATTATGCCGCACTTGGAGAAATGTTCGTCGGAATTTTTGACCTTATTTGTACAAATGTCGTGACATACCTAGTTAGAAAATGTAACAAATTCAGAAGCAATTAAAACAGGTTATAAAAATCCACTCAAATACTTTTTAAAATGCGTTTTACCATGTCTCCTATTGGACCTAATTGTCTTTGAACAGTTTTCTAAACCATCGTCAAAGGCCAATGGCTAAAAATAGCTTACATTAATCTCCAACCACCACAAAAGGTACACAAAAGGACAAAGCATACGATTAGGTGATATCTACACAACCTTTAGGTGCAGTAAAGTAAAAGAAAAAGAAAAAAGAATTGCAGTGTTTTACATGAACTACAGTGAAATTCTTGCTCTACAGCAAAATAAAAAAAAGTAACATTTGGGTATCCATGTGTCTGTTTTCTTTAAAATGTAAAAAAAAAATATATATATAGGCCTAAAATATCGGGATGCGTATCGTGTTGAATATGCACATGTATCGCGATACGTATCATATCATGACCCCTGTATTGAGAAATGTATCGTATCGCGAGGTTGTTGGCGACACCCACCCCTAGTGCATAGTTCAGTTAGTTTGACAAAAAGTGTAAGACACAGTGCACAGTCCTTTGTTTCCGTCCACTCATATATTACCTGGGGAGGGGACGGTGCATCATGTTGACCTCCCACTCGTACGGGACCTATATGACAGTTACAGCCGATAGCGGAGATAGACTGAGACAGGACTGTTAGCTCTGAGCGTCCGGCTGCTGTATTTGTGCTCACTGAGCTGTGATCACCTCGGCAGATTAGAGGTGGCAGACTCTGATGGTCACCACGGCGATGAGGAGCAGCGGCATTAATCACTGCCTTGTTCCATATGTAACACAAACACAAGGTTGTGCAGTCTTAGTTAATAATGAGTGTGAGTGTGCTGCGCCTCCAGCCAACTGTGACTTATTCATTATATTTAACTACAGTATTAAAACTGTCGCATTAAATCTCCTGTGCAATGACTAAACAAAATCCGTAAAAACAGCTTGACTTGCCCAGAGATATAATTCACTATCAAACTAAGAAAATGAAACTTGGCAATCGAACAGTGACCATGCAAGTTCTGTCTTGTCAAAGCCACTAAATGATACTTTATTTACTATTGTTTCATATAAGGGACAAGGACCTCAGCTCCAAAATGAAGCCAATGTAGAATTATCTTTAAGTTTAAATACTGGTGGTAGCCACTGTGGGTGACTCCAAAAAACTCTGCCCCCCCCCCCCCCTTATATTTTTATGTTTACACTGAATTTCTCTATTAAAACAAATACTAAGTCAGTCGATATTTCCTCAAGTCATTTTGGTCCCATGACTGGTCTGTCAGCTCGCTCTGTTTTGAATCAGACGTTTGGAGTTTCTATTTATGTATTAAAACACTTATTTTAGGCTGTAGCGGTGGTTGCAGTTACACTAAGACAATATAATTTGCTATATAGTTGTGTGAGTTAACATTTTACCAAGTCAGTGAATTAGCTTTTAGCATTAGCCCACTTCTGTTCTCTTAATAATTGCTCAGAGCTCCGCCCCTTTTCTCCTGTTTTGTACAAACTGGGTTGTTAACGGATATGGGTCACATATGGGTAAGAAAATCGGATTTGAGCTACATTTGCCTGTTGTCGGAACATCGCCTTAGCTTCAAAATGGCTGTCCAGAAAGCATCCCTTCACTGAACTATACATTCGAGGCTCCAAAAGCAAGTCAGTCCTTACATGTTACAATTCACCAGGGTTTTATTATTTCTTTAAAGGCCTCATCTTCTGTCATAGAGGTTGCTACTTGGTTTTATTCAGCAGTTTTTATACAGATGAATAGGTATTGGACACAGGTTCCCTGGGTTTTCTCATCACATGTCAAATCAATGAAGGGAAGAGTAGGTTTTATGTCCTGAGGTTTTCATATCTGCAGGTTCAAACACAACCAGTGTTAAAAACAGATGCAAATATTGCAATAAAGAATGTCTCATTAAACGCTGTAAAGGTGCTACCATTATTAAGTATTAGTAGGTATACTATAGAACATTTTAGTCTGGTTGCAGTTCGTAAATTAGTGTTATAGTGCACAGGGTTACGGTTCTGGTGTCTCCATGTCTGTGTGCTGACAGTAGTTTTAGTTTTAGTCGACTGTTGTTGTCTCCTTGTCTTTGACACTGACAGGAGGTTATCTGGTGAGTTCTGTCAGGAAGTCAGACGCCTTTGTTGACACCATTTGTTTTCAACACGTTGCTGTGATGGCCTGAGGTGATGGTGATGCAGAGAGAGAGAGAGAGAGAGAGAGAGAACTGCAGACAAAACAAGGAATGAGAGGGCGAGTGTGGAGGACATAATTGCAGATGTGAGGAAAGGAAAGCAGATGGAGAAAACCTTCCTGAGTCGCTCTCGTCAGACTCAGAGGGGGATCTTGTCAGAGGTTGTTTGCTGCTCGTTCACACTTTCTGCTGAATCCCACTGTGTGTTACATGCAACAGAAAACTGAAAAATATTCAGTGTTTAATAGAATAGTCGGTGTGTGTAGGTGTGACAGAGAAATTATTTTAAAAATGGAATGAAATATCCGCTGTTGGTACATAACAGATTTGTTTTTGGAATATAGGGTTTGTACTTAGTATCAGTTAAACCGAAGGAAGACAAATTTCTGCTCCATTCACACTAATACATATATTTAACAAATGCACTATTTGTCTCAAAAACTCTTTACTAAATGTTTTAAGTCACAGAAACAGGATTTTAAAAACTACAGCTTCTGTGTATCCATGTTTACAGGAAAATGGAGATACTGTAACAGTAACAAACCCCATTTTGCATGTTGTATTATTGCCATTTTAACGCTTGTGTGACCTTCCACATCCCATAGACCAGGGGTGTTGAACTCATTTTAGTTCAGGGGCCACATACAGCCTAATATAGTATAAAGTGGACCGGACCACAAAAATAATACAAATAATAGTGAAAAAATAAAAATTCCATAATGAAAATGTTTATATCTATGAATTTTACCAGACATAACATGAATATGAACACCCTGAAAATTCTCAAGTAAAATAAGTACGATGTTAAGAATATTACACCATAGTTTGTTATTTATACATGTTTATTATGATGTACAGACCACACTGGATCTACAAATACACACAACATTAAATAAGTAAAGTTCCAAAGATTTCTATTAAGAGATTTCAGGTTATTCTCACTTTATAATAAAAGGCTAGGCTACTTTTTTTTAATTTTTTTTTTTACACAAAAACAAAGAAAAATTTGCAGTTTTCTTTATTTATAGGTTATCCTGTATCTTACTGCTCGGATCCACTTTAGATTAAATGAACCTAAAATGATTTTGAAATCCTTGATTGTCAATATCCTCAGTGTCATTTTTGTCATCCCAGGGGTCAGATTGAACCCTTGGGTGGGTCAAATTTGGCCCCTGGGCCACATGTTTTACACCTGTTCTATAGACAATGGCAGTGGAATGGGGTCAAATCGACCCCAAGGATTACACAAGGGTTAACCTGGGCTATTATTGTTTGTGCAGTCAAGCTACAACTGAAACATGAATTCCAGGTGTATGAATCAGTGTGTGACCTGCAGTAAATCGATGTTTGTGCAGATACATCTACAACCACAGCCAAGCCTGGTTAGACATCAGTCTTTCTCAATGACGGGACCTGAATCCAAATATAAAGACGGAACCAGAAGGTGCAGAGTAAACCAATCACCTATAAGACGCATGTGACGTTATTATGCGATGAGCAGATCCATAATGTCAACAAACCTCAGCGTATTTCCATCACAGTGTTCAGCGGTGATGGTCGAGTAGAAACCGTGGTGAATATTTACTGTTTCTGTCAGAAACTTGTGAATACAGGATGTAATCTGTAATTCAGTCCTCATTGTTTTAATCAAGTAAAGAATCAGCAACAGTTTTAAAGAGATATGCGAATTTGGAACTGACTTTGAATGACAAAAAGAAGTCATATGAGGCATTGTGAAATCCCCCACCCCCAGACTTGTGATTAGTCAATATAGAATGGATCGTGCATAATTCACAGTGATTGGCCCAATTCCAGACTATTTTATCAGGACTAAATACTCTGAGAAAACCAGATGGCTGACCAGTATCCCTGATGATAATTTAAGTCTACAACTGAATTTATTATTGAACTTTCATGACAGATTGAAGCCTCTGCATCTCCTACAACCAATATTATCCACAGCGTCCTCAGGTCGGACAACATTAACTATGGTTTGTCTGAGTGTTTGTACCAGTTTGTAGTCCTTTTACATTGTTGTGTTGTTGTGTGAGTTAGAAAATTGGCGTGCAGAAGGTATTCAACTGGCAACAACAGACCATCAGATGAACTAAATGACATGCTTTTCATTGCTTTAATTAAAAAAAACAAAACAAAAACTGAGGTAATTACATGTCAAAAACTGTCTCACATTTAACTGTTCTATCTCGTCTTACAAGCAAGTTTTAGTAATTAATGTGAAAGTTTGAATATTACTTGGCGTCTAAAGCCGCACAAAGGCTGAAGGACAAACTGTAAGGAAGTGAAAGAATAAAAGAGAGAGAATAAAGACTAGAAATGTTCCTGCATCTTTGACTTTTGTATGCAACCACATGATTTGATTCTAAGCGGAGAATAATTCACTTTCTGCAGATACTTTGATATTCAACCACTATTTCTCCTGTAATCCTTTGTATCGGTAGCACAATGCTGGCGAGAAAACACAACAAAATTAAATTAAAAGAGCACCAGCCACTAAACAGACTGGCCCTCACCTCAGACGGGGCTGCGGTTGCCATGGTAACCGACGGGCAAGCGGACAGAGCGAGCCTTTTAGGCGGACCTCAGCCGCAAAAAAAGATGTATGTGTGTATTCCCCCAAGGCTCGGCTTCTCATGGCCAAAGCAAAGGTAATAAATCTTCTGGTGTCCTTTAGAAACATGAAAAATCAATTAGATTTATTGTCATCCCACACTGCATGATGCAAGGCTGTATCCTAACTGCTGTGAAGCAACGTCAGCTGAAAGACCTGTAAAAATGTCTCAGTACTAGAGAGAGCCTAGTAGGTTTTGCACTAAAATTTGAGAGACATTTTCATTTGACTTTTCCACTGGCCGTTAACCAGCAGTAGAATGTACCCATGCCAAGACCAGTTTTTTTGTGTGTTTTGTTTTGTTTTGTTTTGTTTTTGCCCCTTTCTTCTGGATCATTAATCTTCTTCAGGCTGACTTGATAGTTCCATGCAAGGAATTAAATAAGAAGTGCAGTTTGTCATAATTAGGATTATATTTACCAAATAGCTTTTGCTGTGCCAATGTAGTCTGATGTTATGTTAGATAAAGCTATGATAAACATCCGTTTGGTCAATAGAATCAAGGAATTTGACCATTTACATAAATACAACGAAGGAAGAACTATTGACCGTATGTAAAAATGTGAGCCCATAACGTCACCCATCACCATATTGTTCTTTGAAAACAGAAGTGCACATTTTGAATAAGAGGGTAGAGATGAGGAAGAGCAATGAATGAAACACTTTTTTTTTTTTTACTTACATTTTTTTTGTTTTGTATTTATTTGTACACACACACACGTATATATAGGGCATTCTGTGGACACCAAACCCAGATTTTCACTCTACATGGAACATATATGCGTTTGACAATAAATGCTTTGAAACTTTAAATCCTGAACATACTGGATGTTTAGAACTCAGACTAAATATAAAGTCATTTCTACTGGGTCCTATGATTTAGAACATTAATTTAAAAAAGTGGTGATGCCATCAATCAATCACATTTTATTTAAGTAACGACAAATCATAACAAAACTTATCTTATGACACTTTACATATAGAGTTTGGTCCAAACCAGTCTCTTAAGCCAATTTATAGAACCTAACAGAATCCTCCAGGAGGAAACGTTTGGTGACTGATGAGAAAAACACTGACAAGTCCAGTAGGATCCAAAGACAAGACTTCTATCCTGATCAGCTGATTGGGGGACAGCTGCATGAACCTGGAGGAGCAGTTGTGGTTGATGAGGTGATGTAAGGTGAGACCATGACAGTACGTGTAAAATAATTATATGGATGTATAATAATAATAATAATAATAATTTAGTGTTTGACTTAATAGTATGAAAATGAAAAGACAATTAAAACATTACTTGCGTTCATGTGTTTGACAATCATCAATAAAAACCCTTAACTCTGATTAGCTCCTCTAGTTTTAAAGTAGTGCCATCCTCTTACTTTGCATCTTCTTCTCTGCCTCTCACCTGTTAGTCTGAGGTGTGAACAACCTCCCTGCATCTCCAACAGAGGCAGATTTAAACCCGAGGCGTTCACAGCTATAGTTCTGTAATATCCCACATACACCAGAACAGACCCAGCTGCAAAGACACCGAGACACACTGAACCAAATGGGAAATTACATTACAGCAGATAAGTTATGCTAACTTCAGCAATGGGACTTGGCATCACATTCTGTTCGTAATATTGAATTTGGAATTCAGCACAGAGTTGTGTGAATCAGGCAGGTCATCACATACATCCTAAACAGAAATGGAGGAGAAAACACTATTTTTCATCCAAGAGCAATGCATCAATACCATTTCACCACAGAGACTGTCAGACAGAGGCGAGGAATAACATGGAGAACAAAGAAGCACAATCTGACTTTAAACTGTGTTTTGCGTTTCAACAGCCTAACATGTAGAACAGTCATGTCATCAGTTACATCCAGTCACTCAGTGAACAAGGATGGTTTTAACACATTAGATTCAAGGTCAAAGTCATCCAAACGTCTCTCTCTCTAACAGTAAATGAGTCCAGAGACTGAGATTTCATCAATGTTCAGCTACACTGTGTCGTGGATCTAATAAACAGGCACGACACACATATGCAGACTGTTCCTGATTAAACCAGGGGTCACCAATCCTGGTCCTCAAGGGCTGGTATCAGTGTTTCCCGCAGCATTTTCTAACCAGGGCGGCCGCCTTAGCAAAGTTGCCCCACCGCCTTGCTAACGCTCCAGAAAAAAAAAAAAAAAGAAGTCTGTCCTACGCTATCAGTACGCTCTGACTTTGACTTAACTTGAAAGCTTTAATGTCCTTAAAAAGGCAATTTGTCTTACAGCACAGCAGAGTGACAATAAAAACACATCACAACACAATAAATAGTAAAATGTGTAAATAAATACAGACCACTGGTCATTTTTCTGACACCCTATTATTTTTCCACAGGTTTTAATGATTTTACCCAGTTTACTTTTGTGCGTCACTTTAGAGTGACCATACCAGCATACAGTACCATAGTAGAGAATACTTTCAATAAAAGACTAGTAAAATAACGTCATAATTGTATTGTCAACATTTAAAAAAGTTACGTTTCCTATCGGTCCGCTATCCATGCAACGGGACGCTATCCGTGAAACGATGAATTTCTCTTTAAATTTTACCTCCAGGCGGTCTTGAACACCTACACCTGGACACTGGTGGCTCGTAGACCTCTCTCATTGTGCATCACTGTACGTTTTCTCACCTCATGCTCGTACACTTATGTGAGTTTTACGCTCGGGTGTGTTTCATGCTGGGAGCTAGTCATTTCCAGGCTAATGCTAATGGGCCATGAACAGCCTCAATGCACTGATTACTCTGTACAGGACCAGGGCCAGCTGCTCTGCCAAAAACCATACCTTTGCTCTTCACTTCTACAGTGTCCTTTCCTGCTCCTCCAAAACTGCAACAGTGAGCAACACCTGCTACAGAACTGCAGTCAGCTCATGTAAGAAATGAGCAGCTCTCAGAAACATTCAGCATGAACTTCATGTGATTACATTTGTATGCACAAACCTCTCATATTTAACCTTTATTATTTTTTATTTATTTAACCTTTATTTAACCAGGAAAAGAAACCCATTGAGATTAAAAACCTCTTTTGCAAGGGTGTCCTGGCCAAGACGCAGCACAAGATTTCAGAAAATACCAGTTTAAGTTTATTAAGTTATTAAAGTTTAGTCACTCTGTAACATCTTACCTAGTGCTAAAGGAAACCTGGGGATGAATCTATGCAGAATCCAATTTGAATACTTCAGTACCTTCTAATGTTTGTGTAAACCTTCGATTTTAATCAAACCTTGAAATCAATGTGCATTTTATTTAGTGTTTAAGTTTTTCCACGGGACAAAGAGAAATAGACACTATTCCTTCCATCTGTTCAGTGTCATTTGTTCCAGACTTAGACCCCACAGTTATGCTTTTTCTTGGATGGATCTTGTCCACAGGTCGTTCGTGGTTATCAGGTGCACCTGCCATACTCGTCCTCACCTGGCTGTAATTGGTAGGATTTTTTAAAATAAAAAAAGACACATTCATTGTATTTTTTTAATTTAATAAATAAAAACCTTATGTAAAATCCCAAATAATGAGAATTAATAATTTTTCATCTATCATCATTTATGATTTCAATTCACTGAAATTGATTTTCTCTCTTTCTCTTACACACACACACACAGAGCAGGATTTTTTCAAATAAAAGCCTTATTATAAATACTCGTCAACCAGTGAAAGTGCAGGTTGACAGAATCTCAGCCATTGAGGGTGCAAACCCACCAAACATCAGCCAGTCAGAGCATAAACACACAGAATGCAAGTTTTTTTTCTCTGTTATTTGCCCAATTTGCCACTTCTGTCCATGATATGTCTTTTTTTTTCTGTATGTTTGTGAGAAGTTAAAATAAGAATACATTGAGTATGTGGCTTGTAGATGAATCCTACTTCAGTACCTCAGCAACACAAAAGTGGACAAAAGCAAAGGAGATAGACTCAATGTGATCCTTTTTAAGAGCAAAATGTTTTATTCATGTGAACGCATCCAACACAGGTAGTTGCTAACAGGAGCTGCTGATTAATAACCTCGAGATCTATGAGAAGAGTCCAGTCAATTAGCACACAGCGCTGTGGTTTACAATGTGCCTAGTCTGCAGAAAGGAAAGTCTCCAAACCCTCTCCAACCCCACACTGAAGGCCTCCCCGCTCAATCTTTTCAATCCTCTGAATTATATACAGGAAATGAAAACTAAAATTGAGGTGGTTTGATAAAATAGGACAGGAATGAACAAAGGTGGTGTGCAAAAGTACAAGTAGAGGTGTAAGGGGCATATATAAAAACTTATGGATAGCAACAATAGTTATATTTTAGCATTAAAGACATGGTTTAGATAAAAAATATCTTGTATATACTGGTGGATTAACCATTATAGAAACATAAAAAAGATATTTAGGCAAAACAAAAATACTGTTAAATTATGGCAGCAGTGGAAAACACCTTATACTGGATGGTGGCGGGGTAATATGTCACATACACATAAATCCATAAATCAATAAGGGTAAAAAAAAATTAAAACAAAAATGAATTATAGAATACAGATAGACACACAGATATTGGAGTTGCACAGATATGTCAGTAAATTGCATTAAAAATTTTAATCAGATTAATCAGAACAATGGATTAATCCATATTAATGAATTCATTTTGACAGCCCTAGTGTCTTATATATATAAACTGATGGTTGTTTATGGAATCAGAGGCTCCTCACTGCATCTTTCAGGGTTAAATAAAAAATTTTCTGGCCATGCTGTGTATCTCACCTATACCGCCGTGTCTTCTCTCTCCTGTTTTTCCTCCCTGTCCTCTGTCTTGCAGGGCTTCTCTGCAGGTATCTCTATCTCTGGAGGTGCACTGTGGCTCTGATGTGCTGTTTTGGCTCCTCCAACTGTGTTGTTTGCTGCTGTACCTCTATGTTTTCCTTTTCCCTTCTCCTTTTTAACTCAGTCTAACTGGTGGAGGCAGATGGCTGTCTACCCGAAGCCAGGTGTTTTTTGTTTTTTTTTCCATTAAAGGCAGGTGTAGTATTGGTATTTCAGCCTGTAGATTAGAGCTAATTCTTCCTCCACTTTAGCCCCATAACTAACACATATTCTGCCATTGCTTGATGCATGCTTGGCATCATTTTCAGATGTGGCAAAGGTAACTATTACAGAATGAATATTAAAATGTTCCAAGCTTTAAATCCTATCAAGTTGTTGGATGATCGACAGAAAAAGTGATTGAAAAATATCCACTTCCATCAGCAGCGCTTGTCTTACTTGTGCTTTAACTGTCCTGTTAGGCTTTAATGTTATGTTCAGCGATCGGTAAAATGTCTGAAATTGTGTTTTTATTAGATTTATTACCATGTACAGTCATGGAAAAAAATATTAGACCACCAAAAGTCATCAAAAACAATGGTTATGCATTTAAGTAATAACTCCTGTGTGTGTCATGTGACTAAAACAGACAGAAAATGAATCAATGAATGCCTTAAAGCACTGTTTTTATCAGTATCAGTGCCATAGCTATTGACGTAAGAAGTGACGTGATTTTGGTTTTCATCAAGAAAACACAGAAAATGGATAAATATCAGCTCTGAAATGAAACCATTATGAGATATTTTTGTTGTTGTGAGTAAACTTGTGCAAACAAATGGACCTTTAGTTGTACCAGGCATTAAAATGAACAAGAAACTGAAGAAAACAAGGGTGGTCTAATCATTTCTGGTGTGATTGGCATGCAACTTCATAAAGCGTTCATGCTCTACTTGACACTGAGGTTTATCATGAATTTTAAAGCCTTTACTCCAGTCACAGACCAAAACACCGGTGTGCTTTTGATTATAAATACTGGTCTCTATCTGTTTATGCTCAGGCTTCTGTATGTCAAAAAAGTGTGGTGGTTACAGTCTTTGGTCTCAGAATTTAATTTTAATTTTACCATCTTGCTCCAAAGGTCTGCAGATAACAGTGAGAAAGGCATTAAATATGCTGCTCCTTCTGTTGGAACCATTAGTAAAATGAGCTCAAACCTGAGGAGCTGGTCTCATTAGACACATTCAAAGTGATGTGAAATGACTTGGAGGCAGACGTATCTGGTTCTAGATACTTTGCCTGATTCACTTGTATATTCATGACTTAAGCCAAACGTTTGGTTAATACATCTGATATTTTATTATTCTATTAGCCTATATGTATTTTAACTGGTAAACAGCCCTGTAGTTACTATACTTTTACTAATAACAGATTATTGGGGGAAGGCAGCACAAAGATGATGCAGTTAGAGATAATGGAAGGATGGATGGTATAAAAGGTTAAGGGTTAACTCCCATAATTATCTCCATAGGGAAATTCAGTCTCTGCATTTTGCCCATCTCAATACACACACAGGACCTAGCATTAGCAATTCTAGCAATTAGCATTAGCACATAGAACACATTAGAAGCAATGAACCACTATTGAAGCTGCCTAGGGAGCAATTTCAGACCTTCATCAGCACTGTGGTCATGGGCACTGGCAGGAGAATTAATATATATATATTCTCTTTTCTACAGATGTAACAAGAAAATGCAAGAAATGTGCAGAGTCTTTATAAAAAATAAGTATAAGGATTAATGCTATTAGTTATTATCACCCTTAAACCCATGACAAGAAGCAGCACAAACAATTAGAAACATATGATATATGCAGGGCTACCAACTCTCACGCATTGAGAGTGAGACACACTCTTTTGGGCATCTACACACGCTCTCACGCAGAGCTGC
>JAPSES010093054.1:0-21331 GCA_029822895.1 Maxillicosta whitleyi | reverse complement strand
TATTGACTTGTTTAAGCCTTGGTAGACTCCTGAGGGATATTAATTAAGTTGAAAATGCTACCTAGTGCTCCTTTAAAAATGTCATTTATATTGCTGCTTAAAACTCTTAGTTATCTGAGTATTTCCATTGTATTTTATGGTTAATGTGCTTTAAAAAAATCTGCCTTAAATATCAGCTTAAAAAAATCAGCTGTAAATATCGACTATTGTCTCAATAAAATTTTAAAAATCAGTATCGGCTTTAGAAAAGCCCGTATCGGTCAAACTCCATTCAGGGGGCACTGTAAAAAGGCTGAGAACCACTGCAGTAGACATACTGGTGTGACGTGTGCACCAGTGGCCAGACTTTGCATTTCTGGTCCCACCTGCTGCATTAGTTCTGCATATTAGTTCTGTCTGATGGATACTTAATGGCCTACCAGCATCTTTTCTGATTAGAATGTAAACTTGTAATCCCAAGTGAAAGGAATTGACTTGGTTTAGGCTCAGAAAAGCTGCAGTAGAGTCCAGCCAACCAGTGTTAATGTCAAATATGGAGGAAAACTGCAACAATGGGCTTCTTGTACCTGTGCAGATAAAAAAAAAAAAAGTAGCTTGTTCTTTTGCTTCTCTGGTCTGAATTACTATTTAACACACAGAGAAATGTTTGTCCTGCTGAATACAAAATGAGCACAGACAGAAAGACAGAAATGTGGCTTTAAAGAAGTGTATATTTGTGCTGTTCTGTTGGTTCTTGTGTTTACGTCAGTTGTAGATGTGTATTTTGGAGTTGGATGTGTTTGTGAGTTTTCTATGGCCTACACTGTGGTCCTGATGTATTTCTAAATAGCTTTATTTGTTCTGGGAATTTGTTTAGATGCACTGTCTCAGCCCAATAAAAGCACTGGTTGTGATGGTGAGAATGAGTAGGGTTTGTGTATAACCCTGAAACTAGGGAAACTGGAGGGTTTTTGGCTTCACAAAGTGTGTTCAATGTTACATTTAGTCAGTTGCTGCCATTTTTGGTGCAGGTCAACACCAGAGATTGTGTCTCGTGCTCTCTGAAGTGACTCCAATACGTTGCTTCACTTCCTCGTCCTTATACATTTTCCCAGTGCATGTCCACAGATACACACAGAACACATGTGTTGGAATTTAGAGGAGGGATCACCTCCCATTTTATTTGTTTTAGCAGCAGAACTATTGCAATATACTGTATCTGTGCAAATAGCAAATACACGCTTTTCTGTTCTGTTCTATTCTACTGGTTGAATTAACACCAAATTGATTTTATACGTAGATTACTAGTGACCCAGAATAGATGTGATTACATGTTGGGAACACTAGGTAAAATTTCAGATGTTTTATGAATTTTTAAAATCTTTACTTATAATGGGTGAAATTTGTTAAAGATGTCTATGCTGACATCATCACACACATAGATTTGATGACATCAGCTGGATCGATGCCAAAATAAGATACAATATGTGTGAGGGGCGGGGTTTGTTGTGTCTGGCTCCACTTGTTATTTATTTATTTTTAAAATTTTCACTCTATATTGTGCTTTGCTGCATTGGTTGGTCATGTTAAGCTCAGATCTGTGTGTTTTAATTCTGTGTCATTTTTGTGAATGGATAGCTGTCAGCAAGTCAGAATCTACATGGAGACTTTTAAACAAACTTAATCTCTGTCACATTGATGGTGAATGTAGTGATCATATGCAAGATATTGTGAGTACGTCAGAGAAAACAATTGTTGCAGTTAGAATTGACTGGTAATTAAGTTAACAGATCCACTTCATTGTCACTTAAATGAGATGCCATTTTAACTGCTGATTATTGAATTTATGTCACCTGCTGCGTGTTGTTTAATGAGTCTCCAAAGCCTATGGTGACGCTGATGTTTGGTTCCTGTCATGCCAGGTTATAGCTGTGTAGTAAATACAGTCTAAACCAGGGGTGTCAAACTCATTTTAGTTCAGGGGCCACGTACAGATACATACATACACATATGGTATAAAGTGGGCCGGACCAGTAAAAAAAACAAAAAAAAAAGGAAATAATTGGATAAGAAGTTTTGAGTGAAAAAAAAAGTTAAATTCCATAATGAAAATGTTTAAATCTACGAATTGTACTGGAACAAAATATGAACAACCTGACTGTATGACCTAATTGTTAAATAAAATAAGTTATTATATTATTATATTACACCTTATCATTTGTACATGTGAATCACAACTTGCAGATCGCAGTCATTATTTATAGGTTATATACTAGTATTTTACTGGTCTGATCCACTTTAGATTGAATGAACCCTATTTTAACACCTTTGACTGTTCATATCTTCAGTGTAATTTTTATATTTCGGAAATTCATCACAGGGGCCGGATTAAACCCTTTCTCGGGCCGGATTTGGTCGCATGTTTGACACCTGTGGTCTAAACCATTAATGTAGTGAAAGGTAGAGAATAGGTAGTGAATCTGATTTTCTGTATGTTGTACAGCACAAATTAGCAGGTCCAAGCAACTGATGCAATATGGTTTGAGAATGACAGTTGGTCATCGATTATGACACCAAGGTTTTTAGTGACTTTGTTTGGGGTCACAGTGGTAGAACCTATCTTGAGGTTGATGTTGTGACAGATAGACTCTCTAGCTGGGATAATTAAGAGTTCAGTCTTGGACAGGTTCAGCTGTAGGTGATGTTCCTTCATCCATATTGACAGGTCGGTGAAGCAGGCTGAGATGCGTGCCGAAACCGTGGGGTCATCTGGCCGGAAGGATGGGTACATCTGGGTGTTGCCAGCATAACAGTGATAGGAGAACCCATGTGCTCGAATAGCATGTCCCAGGGAGGTAGTGTACATTGCAAACAGAAGGGTCCCCAGCACTGAGCCTTGGGGTATGCCTCTGGTGAGGTTGTGAGTAGAAGATAGTTTTCCTTGCCATGACACCTTGAAGGAGCGGCCAGATAGGTAGAAATTGAACCAGGAGTGGACAGCACCAGTGATTCCCATGGTTCTGAGTGTCCTAAGGAGTATCGTGTGGTTGACCGTGTCAAAGGCAGCTGATAGGTCTAGAAGGATGAGGACAGAGGATAGTCCTTCCGTACTCGTAGTCCTCAGAGCTTCAGTTACTGACAATAACGTGGTTTCAGTTAATTGGCCACTTCTGAAGTCAAGTCAAGTCAAGTCATTTATTTATATAGCACATTTAAAAACAACAGGAGTTGAACCAAAGTGCTTCACAGTGTTGGCTAAGGCATAGATAAAAACAATAGTAATCTGAAACATCAGACCCACATAATTACATAAAAAAAAAAATAAAAAAAAAGCCAGATTGTTTTGGGTCTAGTTGTCCATTCTTATTTAGGAAGTTGGTAACCTGTTTTGCAGCTGCTCTTTCCAGGGTTTTTGATAGGAAGGGAAGCAGTGAGACAGGGCGGTAGTTACCAACCTGTGCTTCATAACTAACATCATAACATTATTTTTGTGCAATCCCAACAGAGGAACTAACATCTGCCTCTCCGACAGTAAAAAGTGCTTTTAGGATGCTTCAAATAACCATTATCTAATAAAACAGTGTTGAGTAATAATAAAGAAAACATTAGCAATAAAAAAATAAAAACCTAAAATGAACCTCAGCTATATCTGCACTGGAATAAATATCTAAAAATATTGATACAGTACTTTTTAATATCGATACAGTATTGTGAAATTAAATATCCGGATATATTACAACACCCCTAGTGTAGGTTTATTTAATACTTTTTAGAAATATCACTGGTTCAAGTACAGATCAAGAGGAACACCAGTGATCTCCATTTTAGGCCATTAGGTTTGGAGTAACATTTGTCCATATTCATGAAAAATAAAAACACCTGCAGGATAATACAGCTCAGTCACATGATGAGAGGATACTGTGTCAAAACAGTGATTTGGTTAATTCATGGGAAACAGATCCAAGGAAGACTCTTCAGGTTATTGGGCCACAGCCAAGAAAAGATACAAAGTAGGTTGGATAAATGTAGGTTGTGTAAGGCTGGATCTCAGAAAAACAGAGGCACACATTGAACTATTGAGCCAAGACTAAAGCAGCAGCTTGACATTTCAAATGTTATTTGGCCTTCAGGCTGTTGATGCAATTATAAATGCATTCTTATTTATAATTTTTTTTAACCTTGTCCTTAAATATGTACATGTCAGATATTATTATAAATATACCGTAGTTGCTGGTGTCTATTTCATAATGGGATAAGGTAGTCAAGCAGTTATCTGAAGACATGACTTCTTCTCAGTCACATAATCAGTTGTATTTTGTACCCTCAGTGGACCATTGATTGTAGTGATTGGCAATCTAAAACTTCTATAATTGCTTTTTCTGTTCTACAAATACAGGAATTCTACAGTCAACACATCCACATGGACTGTTGTCTTTTGGATTTACAGTTACTCAACACTTCTGCCTTTTAACATTATACATTATGAGCACACCACATCTATTTCCAGGTCCCTCACTCACTCTCTGTGTAGGAAGTGATTGTGTTGACCTTTTCAGCCCCATAGAGCTTACAGAATGTGCATCTTACTGAAGACAAAGTCATCACTTTAAAGGGAAAACAGGGTTTCCTGCTGTGTGCTCGTTCAATGGCAGCCAGAAACACAAAAGAATGTGTGTGTGACTGTCCAGACTGACATGATGAATGACCACTTTTTGTGTCTGTATACTTGTGGTTTTTAACAGCAGGGAGCACAAATGATTTTAGATTGGAGCATCGTGGTGCTTGCAATCAGTGAGACAAAGCTATATTGAAGAAACCCCTTTTCAGCTGCTATGAATTGGCCTCTTTGTCTTGTCTGTCAGCTACCTCTGCCGCCATTTCTGAGTGTGTTTTTGGGCATTTGTCAGAGTTGCTTATGGGAGTCTGTAGGGCTTATTTGTCTCTCATAGGCTACAGTTGTATTCCAGAATCAGGACTGGGGTTTTTCCTAGTCATTTGAGTAAAGATTTATGCACACTGAGGAAATTACTATCGACCTTCTTGCTCCTGTTATTCTTTTACCGCAGGTGGTTTTTTCCATAAGTCACCAGGACAGCATATACACTGTGCCACAACTTATCTGTTTCAGTTTCTTTAACAGCATTATTCTCTTCACTTGCACAACCACACACTGATATAGTGCCTATGCTCCACACATCAAACTGTTTAGCCATGGAGAGAAAATGGATTGATAAAGATCCAATGGAGAGAGGGAGCCATTGCCAAAGGTCAAGAGCTGCACCCACTGAACAGAGCAGTTGCATGCCACTCTACTACTACATGAAGCAGTAATAAATGGAGGGGTAATAGATGTACACGCTGCCCTTACTGTCAAGGTTAGACAGCTATGGGATAGTTTAAAATGCAGGTGATAAAACATGTACTCAAGGGCAAACGCACCTTTCACACAAAGATCTAAAAGGCAGTCTATCCTTAGAGTTAGTGTGCAAACAGTATATACTGTACTTAAAAAATCCCACAAACAAATCTTGAAAATTGTGAAAATGTTTGCTAGACCTTTGAATAATGCAGAATTCCATGACTCCCACACATTCATGCTGCATATAATATAGTATATTTGCGCCTTACTGAGGCGTCTTTAAGGTTTGTTTGAGCTTGATGAGCTTATTGACCCGTGTGTCACAAAGGCGTTAAAAGCTCTGATCTGTGGGCTGTCACTGAACATGCTGCAACCATAACAGGAGATGAACTCATCAATAAATACTGAAATGTATAGTAGAAAGCCCAAGGGAGCAGTTCAGTTGAACAGGGGATCCAGAAGCTGTGACATGTACAAAATAATATGCAGAAAATACATGTACATTTAGAGACATTTAAACATGTATGTGTGCACAGGAACCTTTGAATTCATTTTTTGTTTGTCTTGTCTTCCAGAAAGCTTGTGACATTTTCAGCTGCAGACACACACACGCATAAAATACAACCTCATCTGATCCACTGACATTTTATTTTCTCATTTAGATTGGCTCCTATGGTGCATAACAACATAATAAGGAAACCCAAAACATCTCCAGTGAGTTCTGCTTACCCAGCGTGTTTTTGAACATGTTAGGAGTGTTCAGGATGGAATACCTGATGTTGTTTTCCCTCTGCCTTAGTATTACAGTGCTACAGATTGGACCCGCAGATTGTCTGTGGAGCACTGATTTAGACTATTTGACAAGTAAGATACTTGACATACAGTAAATCACACTCACAGGCCTATTTACAGCCAGGCAGTGACAGTGACAGGGGGGAAGAAACTGGCCGGCCTAATGAAGTCATCTCCATCCCAGTCACATAGCACTGAGGCTGTTTGAATTCCTCCAGGGATGCACCCCCTTTCGCTCTCTCTCGCTCCCTCTCACTCTCTCTGTCTGTCCATCTTCCTGTCTCTCATGTATAACCCCTTGGCCTCAGTCTGAACATCCAAGCATGTACTCTCTCTCCATTTTCCTTATCGCTCAAACAGCCACTTGCATTCTGTTGGTAATGTTGTATGAAGACCACAGCGGAAACAAAACAGAAACAAAGGCAGACATTGAGGTTCATATGAGGAAGGGAGTCGGTGAGGGAGAGAAAAATGCCTCCTTCCTCCTCCTCCATTCCTCATCCTTGCGCCTTGTTGTCGCCTATGGTCGCTCTGAGTAGCCTTATCACAACACTTACACAAACATGCACATGCACTTGCACACTCACACATCCCATCAGTCTGTAACATGGTTATTCATACAGACAGAAATGGGCAGACAGAATTGCTAACCACCCATGCAGACATGCAGGCTTCCACATCAGAATTACTTGCACAGTTTTCATGTATGAT
Source organism: Maxillicosta whitleyi (assembly GCA_029822895.1). Classification (NCBI taxonomy): domain Eukaryota; kingdom Metazoa; phylum Chordata; class Actinopteri; order Perciformes; family Neosebastidae; genus Maxillicosta; species Maxillicosta whitleyi. The sequence continues at coordinate 14,490 of JAPSES010093054.1, read as the reverse complement.
GTAATATATCAACTGAGCTTATGTCTTGATGGTATTTTATATACAGTTAACATTGCATATTAGACAAATTACATTTTTGTCATTATAGCCTTTATGTAAAACAGCTTTTTTGTCTTATTATTATTGAGCAATTATAGACACACGTAGGCCAGTGACATGTGTTGATTGAGGAAAGTGGGCACACCGGACTAAACTGCCTTGAAAGTGGTGACAAAAGCGATTAAGGTAAAATGCCACTACCACAGATGTGTGGCTGTGTGCTGAACATGACTGATGTGTAGTCGGCTGCACATGTCTGTGTGTAAATGGAGATTGGCGTGGCATATTTCACTGTGTGTGTGTATTTGTGCAGAGATGTTCTCTTGGCTCTTCCAGCCCTTGTCAAGAAGAATTAGGACAGGCCTCTTAGAGGAGCAGAGTGAAAACACAAGCTGCTGATGCTCCTGTTCAGTGTGTTGAAGAGGGAGAGACGCACACATGCACGCACGCACGCACACACACACACACACACACACACACACACACACACAGACAAATGGAGATTGGGGTGGTTGACAGCATGTGCCCCTCCTCATGCTCTATGACAAGTAGAATGGCTATCACTGCAGAAGGAATAGATCTTAAAGGATAAGGTGGTGGAGAAAATATTAGAAACAGAGAGAGAGTGAGGTGGAATGTAGCACAGGGGAAGCAGAGCTGCAGATACCTGTAGCGTGGTGCTCAGCGACCTGTTGAGAACATCTGAGCATGCCCAGTCGTTTTCTCTCGCTCCACATGTTTCCAAGAATATTCTTGGTCTGTTGCTAAGCATGGCTACTTGTACAGAGGAGTCCTGCAGCAGTTAAGAAGTGCATGAAATGGTGATGAGGTTAGGACTTTGCAGGTGTATGAAGACTCTATTAGTGATATTAAAATCCAGGTCAGATAATGTAAGATGTGACACAGAATGATTCTTATTTCTGTTATGTAATGATGACAGCCCTGTGGCATAGAGTTTATCTGTAGTAGAGTATGAGCATTAACAAAGCCTTTTTTATTAACATGTAATGAGAGAATGCAAATGTAAGTGTTCTGTTTTGTCAGTTATAAGTGTGATAAAAAGTGATGTCAGCATTTTATTTTTTTGCTGAATGTCTCAATAGGATTCTTATGTTTGCTTTACCAAACAATGTTATTAAATCACAATTCAACCACTTTAAACTGTATAATTCTAATAAATTGTGCAAGAAAGTCACCTCTCCTATAATAGTCTGTTTTTTATTTCAGCATAACTATCACAAGTAAACAATACGTTGGTTGGTGTATTGTGAATTTATTAGCGCTTGGATGTTAGATCTACACATGAAGAAGTTTGTGTTTATTTGTGTGATGTGATGGGCATCGGATTTAGCTGAACTGGAAAACCATTAGACCATGCACAAATTCTCCGGGTGGCTCTGTGTGTATCTACATATGTGTGTGACTGTATCTAGTTCAGTGAGATGGTGTAGTCTCCACAGAGTCTATTCAGGTCACGGTCAAACTCTGAGAGAAACAGACAGAAAAAGAGAGAGAGAAAGAGAGAGAGAGAAGAGAGAGGGAGGGAGAGAAGGAAATGAAGAAATCAAAGAGAAGAGTAAGCTAAAAACAAGAAAACCCCTGTTTCCCCTGGGATTAGAGCAAAACAGTAGACATGCAAAAAATGTAAAAAGTGAGATGAAAACTCATGTGCAAAATAAGAAAGAGATTTAAAGAAGTACTGCCAATCTGTGAGATTTAATATTTGGATAAACACCATCTGATTAAAGTATAAATGCTGCAACAGCAAATCAATTAAATTAAATTGATTCTTAAAAGAGTTGGCGACGAATTCGGCCGTTATTTCATTGGGTCTTTAGCATGTTAGTAGTTAGTATGTTGCCCGCACGCTGTGTAGTGTAACAGAGGAAAACACAGAGCAGCATGGCTGAGGCTTCAGATGCCAGGCCAGATTATTAAAGCTAGATTTACATTATGTTTGTGGTGGCCATGGCAACCCTGTTTGGATGAAATATAGTGCACCGTTTATGTGACAAAACTTGAATATGTAGGAAAAAAAGGGCCAAAAACCCACAGCTCAGTATGTTTCAGCCAGGCAGGGCTGTTGTAGCCACTGTAAATGTAATTTAAACCTATCTTAAGATAGCCTACATGTTGTGATCACTTCACCTTGTTAGCTAGCTAGACACTATGTCGTAATTATTATTGTTTTCATCCATCTCCATTTATTAGGCAACCAGACTTACAATACCTATTGTTGTCTAGAACTAATACATACAATGTTACTTTGGTAGCCTATAACCAGAACTGGTTGAAGGCAATAGCTTGCTGGTCTCTAGCCATAACTAGTCTAGGTAGTGGGCTAGTGGTCGCTAACTAAACCCGAAGCCATTGTGGGGATGTAATCATTAGTGACTTGTCTGTAGCCTATGTTTCTTTGGGTTAAATATTGATCTTTGAGAATTTAGTCTTTTGTGTTCATCCGATAAAGGGATTAGTCATTAAAATAATCTACAGATTAATTGATTCTTAAAAAATTATAATTAGTTGCAGCCCCAATCTGAAGACACGAGGACTGTACTTTTGGGCTACCATCATCAGAAAACAATGTCCACACAGCGACACATTGAATTTTTTTTTTCTGTTTAGAGGGTTCATCATCTGTCAACAACATGTAGTAACAACTAGGGATGTAAACAATTAATTGCCAATAAGAATTTGCTTGATTAAGTTACAATAATTGTCACTTAATTGCCCTTTTCCACAGCAGTATTTGTGGTGTCAACAGTAGGGGGCTAAACTGCTAAACCTAGGGTGAGGTTGAATATTGGGGGAGTCACCCTGTCGACCTGTCCACACCTGTCTGAAGGCTGCCAGCATGTCTGTGCTGCGACGCCACGGCCGGAATGCCTGGTCATTGAACCAGATTGTGGCATTGATAAGTAAGAATCGCTTTAAGGACATGGTGGAAGAAAACACAGACCAACCCGTCTGTTTGTCCCACATGCTGGTTGTGGGAGTGGTGCACAGCAGGCCCAAATGTGCACATATATGCTGGGTTGATATTGGTCTGGTCCTGGGTGGAGCATTTTCCTTGGAGGTTGGTCTACTCCACTGTCATCTGGACAATCTGGTCAGTGAGACAGAAGTTGAAAACATCCTCCAGACTCCTGATCCGGGCCACAGCACATAAGGTATGTCCCACGGCCACCCCAGTGGCCATGGGAAAATAGTGGGGGGGGGGCACGGCATCTTCCCACTAATGGAGACCCTTCCCTTGCATTAGCCTCCTTCACTGACATCTCGCTCCATTTTGTCAGGTAGTGAAGTCAAAAATGCCCATTTCTTCTAAAGTGCTCCTCTTCAGATCATTTTATTTTATTTTATTTCTCTTTTTACTACATAAATGTCACTGCCTGTACTGTATCCAATGGTACAATAAATCAATCATTAAGGAATATGACATGCTTGTTTCTGAAGTATATAAAAGTATTTAGCTTTTGTTATTCTTACAGACCCTATTGAAAGAGAAATTAATTTTCTTAGGAAAATCACCACTTATCAATTCATCATTAATTGATCAACAGTTGACAATAAATTAATCGATAATTTGCATCCCTAGTAGCAACATAACATTTTTTTATACAGTATAAAACTAAATAGGAAATAATCAACTATATCCATGATTAGAGTCTAAAAACTAAGCGGTTGCAGTAATTTTATCTAGTGGTGGTAAAAACAACGACTCACTGCCTTGACTAAGTAATTTTCTGTGGGAAACATTATACATGCACATGTGTGTTAACATGCCACCAGCCTTGGATTGTAATGTTTCCTGCATTTACATATTTTTACCTTATTATTTAGATTACATGAAACTCTTCAGTACCTGCACCTCTTACACACTATGACAATTGTAACAAGTTAATTCTGCTCCTGAAAATGGTCTTGGCAACACAGAAAAAAATCAATAAGGATAATTCTTAAATGCTTTCTAGTGCCCTGAGACCAGGAAGTGAACACATTCACACAGAAATATAGTAAAAGTAAATACAGTTAAAAACAACTTCTGTAAATGTTGAAATGAACAATGTGACACTGGATGTGTACTTCACTACCCTATGGGTGTGCCCTAGGGTCCTGTAAATGAAATGCAACTCCCCACTGTTCCACCACGTTTCACCAAAACTGGTGTCGTAGTTTTTGTGTAATTGTGCTAACACATATACTGACATTTTCTCCTCAGTGGAAGGAGTCACTTTAGTCCCTAAGTGCAGTCAGAAGTGACCAAAGGTAAATTGAGGGTTTATAGGAGGACGTTCAACCTCCTATTTGTTCACGTTCTATGTCAGAACTCTTGCTCTCCTCCATATGGTTAGATCAGTCCATGTTGGATCCAAAGGGATAAAAATAGAGACATGGTCTTAAACACACATAAAAGCTTCATTTTGCTGCTCACCTACAGTTTGTGGTAACTAATTAGACAAAACTGCTTTTCACTCTGAACCTCATTCACCCAAGACCTGTATTATTTCTTTCTTTTCTAGGTTTTTTTTCCCCATGGCTCTCCTCTCCACCTCCTCTCTGCTCCTCTGTTTCCATTTCTGTTGATTGTGAGTGTGAGTGATGGTGTGTGAGTGGCGCAGAGTTTTGAACTGGTTTTCTGGTCTTGTTTCAACAGTTTCACACTGATTCAACTGCATTATCAGTTAAGGTATTGTGTTTATTAATTGATAAGTTTAGATACAGTATGTTGTTGCCAGGAGGCATAGTGTCTGCAGAGAGGCCACGTAAGACCATCTGGCATGGTGGACAGATCCTCCTTCCAAATGGTGCCGTCACCATAGAAGAGGTTCTGCTGGCGGCTGGTGAACAGGTGGGACATGAAAACCTTTTGTATGCCTCTCATATGAATAAGGCAGTTGTGGTGTTCCTCAAAAATGAGACTCTTGTTCATAATTTAATTGAAATTGGTGTGTTAATTGGGAACCTGTTTGTGCACGTTTCCCCGCAGTCAGTTCCTTCAACTAGCTAATCATATCTGCTGTTCAGCTGTTCATTCCAAACGAGCTGTTGGTGATAGACCTTCACTGTTTTGGAAAGTTTGTGAGCGGTGTGAGAACTGTTGGTCTGGGGTGTAAAGACCCCAAATTGAAGTATGTCCAGTCTCTGAGGAGGCAGGTGTTCATGTTCCTGGACTTGCAGACACAGACTTTGGAAGTGGTCTTTCTGTGTCAAACATGGAGACACTTCCTACATGGTGTAGTTCAGGACAAATAAAATGTTTTGAATGTGGTGATGTGGAACATAAATGTTTTGCATGTCCTCATGGGTGATAATGTGAGCGGCCCCGAAGCAGCGGTAGGGACCACTACAGCAGTAGGTGGGTCTGGGACCGGTGGGTCTAAGACTGTTGTGCCCAAGGCTGACACCTCTGAGGGTGTAGAGGAGGTTCCACCAGTCCCCCAGGTAGGTAGTAATGAGTCAGTTGGAAGGGAAGTGGAGGTGGCTCCCCTTCAGGGGGAAAATAGTAAGTTAATGATGGAGAGAAGTGGCGAGACAGTAGGACTGGAGAGTCCAACTAAGTACAGTCTGAGTCTTTCTCAGTCCACAGACAAGGGTTTAAATAGGATTGTTAATGACAGTACTGGCACTCTATTAGAGGCAGGAGAGAGTCAAAGGAGCCCTGGTCCAGACTCTTTTCCTCCAGCCTAAAGACATGGATGCTCCCCACTTCTTTCTTTTTCAATCTGGAGAGATCGACAGCTTGTGTCTTGGATGGGTTTACTTTATTATAATGCACAGTGTTTGGTGAAAATGGGGGTGGGGCTGAGCCATCCAATCCCTGTGCAGAGGGGCATAAGGTAGGGATGTTCCATCTCAGGCCAGTTATATGGTTTGGCCTTGAACCTCTACTCTGCAGGTTGAGGGACCAGCTCAGTGGATTTTCCATGCCTGGGTTGGGTAGTTTTGAGTGTCCTCTAACACTTCCTGCTTAGAGTGATGATGTCAGCATTTTTGTTTGTAGTCAGGAAGATGTTCAATGTTTGCAAGACACCCTGTGTTTATGTGAGAAGGCAACATCTTCACAGGTAAATTGGACAAAGGGAAGGGAATTAAGGAGAAATTGTGTGCCCGGTTGTCTAACTGGAAATGGTTGCTATCCCAGCTGTCATTTAGGGGAAGAGTTCTGGTTGCTAATAACTTGGTTGCCTCAACTCTTTCGCACAAACTCACCCCTTTGGCACCACCGAGGGGTCTTATAGAGGACCTTCAGAGGACAATCCTGGACTTTTTCTGGTCTGGCAAACACTGGATCCAAGCAGCAGCTTTGTGCCGTCCTGTAGCCCAAGGTGGGCAAGGACTTACAGATATTCCATCAAGAATTGCCTCATTCTGACTGCAAACAGCACAAAGATTTCTATATGATGGTGGACTAAGATGGTTGGAGACAGCACGACTGCTTGGAAAGCTGGGCGTTTGTGCTATGATAAGCAGCTCTTCCTGGTTCAGAGTGCAGAGCTTGATCTGTATGGACTTACATCTTTCTACAGCTCTGGCACATTTTAAAGCTTCAACGAATTAATATTTCTTTCAGCTTTACCCTTCAGGGGTCGCCACAGCGAATTATACATGTTGATTTGGCAGGTTTTTACATCGGATGCCCTTCCTTCCCCTCTTTATTTATCTGGGTTTGGAACCAGCACAATTAGACACTGCCCCCTTGTGGCTACAGGTATAAGGATGTATGGCGTAAAGGACCTTTCCCAAGGGGCCACCTGAGCATCGAACCAGCAATCTTTCGCACCAATGCCAGTGGCGTAAACCACTATGCTACCCAGTCGCTATTTTAAAGCTTCGACAAACATGGAGTCAAACTCCAGGCATGTGGTTTTTGGAGGAGCTGATGTTTTCCAATGACTTCCTGAATGAGGTACTGCAATCTGCCAGCCTTCGGAAAAGCCTCAGAGAAGCAGGTTGCTCCAAAATAGGACATCTGATGAATTTAGCTGTTCTTCCTGTAAATGTCCTGCGAGACAGGAGTAGAATTACCTCTACTCGACTGGTCAACAGGGTGGTGACAGAAGTCTCCAAGAATCTGCCCCCCCCCCCAGTTAAAAGTCTTTATGAGAGACCAATCCCAGTGTGATTAGTGGAGTGATGGCAGTGAGCTTCCCCACAGTGTCTGTTTGTCCTGCAGTGAGGGAGTGGCAGGAGAGGGAGGGTCAGCTGCTGTCTTTCACAGCACCATTTTTGGATGAGTTCAAGGACGCTGGGAAAAAGGAACTGTATCAGACCTGCGTGAAAGTTTTCCATCTTCAGTCCCTCTCTGAAGTCAAGGAGTCGTGGTGGACTGAGTTTTTTGGCCCAGATATTTCCCTGAAGGGTAGCTGGGGGTGCCTGTACAAGCTGCGCATTGAGAAGTGGACAGCAGACCTCCAGTGGAGGGGTTGTACACGGTGGAATAGCCACAAACAGATATAAAGCTGGGATGAGGAGTGTCTGTTTTGTTCAGAGTCTGAAACCCTTGCACATTTGTTTATGCAGTGTCCTAGACTAGGATCACTGTTTGATTTGTTGAAAAGTTTGTTTCAAGGGTTTAAATGTTCTTTGTCATTGGATGTATTTATTTTTGGACCAAATGTCAGACAAATGAAAAAACTGTTTGTGCTTTGTTGAACTTCCTATCTGGTTCTGCGAAGTTGGCCTGACACGTAAGAATAAGGCCCCCGGACCTGGTGCCAGTTTTTGACAGACTGTTGAAGTCTCGCCTTAGGGTGGAATATGTTTATCACAAACAAATGGACAAAATACAGGACTTCACACCTATGTGGTCTTTGGGGTGGGGGTTCTGTGTGATGTGGAAGAGGATGGGGAACTAACTATAGTTCTGAATTGTGAGAATTGTTTGCATGTCTGATTAGATTTATTAGTTTTTCTGTTGTTTTACTCCGACAGTGGGTTTTGTTTTTGTGCTCTCTTTTTTTCTTGTCCTGGATTTATAAGTGTTTCTTTTTAAAATCTGTATGAAGTGATTAAATAAGGGGATTTTGAAAACCTCTCCTCCTCTTCTCCTCTCCTCTCCTTTCCCCTCACCTCCTCTCCCCTCCAGTGGGCTAAAAACCCAATTTATTTCTGTAACGTAGGAGAGGGTTGTAAGGGTCCTGGGGGTGTTGTCAAGGTAACACACTGTCAGGGACACAGCCTCTCAAGCCAGTGCAAAAGGCAGTCTGGATATATTCATTAATGTGAAAATAGGGGCAATTGTGATCACATACGAGAAGAGAGTTGAATATGACAGATAAACAAGGGGAAACAGAAACAAGCTGGGATGAAAAAAGAAAAGTAGATCAAGAGAAAAGTTGGATGGCAGAGGAATGGAGAGGAGGAGTGAAGCTCAGAGACATAGACACTATAGGGCTGATGGCATCCCTGTGTGCCAGTCAGATTGAAACGTGCACAACTGTCAGTCAAGTGGCCCCAACTGGCTATCAAGAGTAGTTTCTATGGTAACTGTCCCCATATTAATGTGAGCCTCTCCCTGTTGAGTAAACACTCTGATATGTGTCTATAGTTTTGTGTGTGGGAGAGGGGGGCAGATAACCCCTCCCTGACCCCACAGTGAAGCTCTATGAGATGTTTCACACCCACCACCACCTCAATCTGCCTTTCTCTTTGTTGTCCCCTGTTTACATTTTTTTCATACCCTTATTTCCTTTTTGTCAGTCCTCTGAATGCAAGATTGATGAAAAAAATGAACATGAAGGTTGAATGCCTACTGTTTTCCTGCCCATCTGGTGTCAGATTTCACTTCCTGTTGCGGTGATTGACAGCTGTCAGAGGTGATGTGTCAGAGGCACATCCTAGCTATGAGCCCTTTAAGGGAAAAGGAGCATCCTTTGACACTAATGCACACTTTAATCAGATATGTCATATTTGCCCCTGTAGGTGTATGTGATGTTAGTGTTTTTGCCTGAGTAGTTTAGTTTGTAGCAAGTTTTGCGAGAGTTATGTAGATTATAACCAGATCACTACAGTTAAAGCCTCAGTCTCTAAGCTTCTTATGAACAATGGGTTCTTACTAGTTCTGGAGTTTGTAGACATTTGTGGACAGAGTACACAACACACAGTACAAAAAACCCCCAAAACACTTGATTTAGTCTAAAATCCAGGATACTTTATCCGACTAGCGGGGCATCAGGGAGCCACTGTAAATATCAGGGAGACTCCCGGAACTTCCGGGAGACCTGGGATGTCTGCATTACCTTCTTTGTAATTCTGTTTGCTTTGGCGCTGTCCTTTACAAACTTTTTCGTTTTTTAAAGACGTTGGCCACGTATGGAGTGGGCGTGCTGGGACAAGAAGCTTTGGTTTTATCTGCTGCAGCCATCTGTCTGTCTGTCTGTCTGTCTCCCTCTGTCATACTCAGCATGCTGTTCAGGATGTGTGCCTTTTTAAATGACTAATTAAAGCAGCGGTGCTAAAGGTCTTTACAGGAGAACCCCCTCTAGATAGTTTGCTTGAACGCTCATTGCAAACTGCAATTCTCTTCTCACTCTCTAACACTTTAAAATATCTCCACACCGCTGACATTTTATAGAGGAGAGGTCACAGCACCACTTTACATTATCTGATTACATTATCGCATCAGACGCAACGGTTCGGTCTTGCTTTTAACTCACTCCACCAAAGGACAAATGTGACTTTTTTTGGCAATATTTAGTCCAATATATTCGGTTACCGAATATTCGGTGTATCCTTAATTTTGTGTCTTACGAACACTGCATACTGTTATCATGGTCTTTGTAACAGTGCATTGAGACCTTTCTACATGAGACCTACAGCTACTTCATTAATTATTTTGCTGTCAGCTCTAGGTGAAACTCACAGTGCTCCCAAGTCATTGGTAGGAAAATCTTACGCTGTTTCAGAATATTTAGATTGGTATATAAACAGTGGCCGTGTACTAAAAGTCCCATGTTGTGATCACAGCAAGATGGTAATAATGCATACAAAAACTGAAGCGTCTATCAGGAAAAGATGAAGAATGAGGAAGATCCAGTGGTTGTAGTCACTGTTTTGGTCTGACATGAAGAACATTCTAAAGAATTTAAAGTAGTTTAATACCCTAGGACAGTGATCATTTCTCAGGAAACAGGTGTAGTGGTGTTGGTTTTCCTGAGAAATGGCTTGGCTATGAAGCTCCGGTGAAACGCCTGTGAAAAGCGCTTGTGAGGCTGTCAGCTGTCAGTTTACTTGCTCTGAAACGTCAAGAGCTAGCAACTTTTAGCTACATTTGCTACATTCGCGCTACTTACAGCCGTATCAAAGCACCTCAACAAACGCACCAAAAGCAGCAGACCACCATGCAGAGGTACTGGATATCAGTGCCTTATGATAAAGCAGATAAACGCCATAAAGATAGAACACAGGCAGTGGCATAGCATATCACATAGCGAAAGACATGCTTCCTCTCAACACGGTGGAGAAGCCCGGTTTTAAAAACCTACTCCACATAATGGACCCACGCTCTGTACTTCCAGGGCGTTATTAATTTAATTAATTTGTTATTAATCAGAAGGTGATCTTTTTGCACTAAACTTGCAGTGAAAAATTTAAAAAAAAATATATGACAGTTCATCTCAGGTATCAGGTTTTGCTATGTGTGCATTGAACACTTTGCTCATGTTTTTTTTTTTATAACACCTTTTAAGCACTATTATTGATAATTATTCAGTTTTCATTTTGTTCATAACATTGAACATGCGTGTTGACATTCCTTGCTTATTGGCTGTCAAGAGGACGTTTAAGTTTAAATAATAAAAAAAAAAAAAATTATTTTCCCCTTCAGGTCCTTATTTTAAATACGTCATAAAATGTTTCAATAATTATCGGTATCGACCGATATGAAACACTTATATCGTGATATAGATTTTAGCCATATTGCCCAGCCCTAGTATCGGCAAATGTTTAATGAGTATGAGTATATTAATCAAGTATCGGGCCGATATCAGTATCGGCACATCCCTACATCCTCTAATTGATCTTGTTTTTTACAGACTCCTGCAAAATTGCAACATCCTTTTTTCAGAGAGAATGACAAAAAATAAACATCCCCAGTAAATCATTTTTTTTTGGCATATTGTTCAATCCTGGTTGTTTACCTGCCACTTGTAATGTGAGGCACATTTGTGATCGCGGGTGAGACTGATGTAGACGTGAGCTGTGTATTGATTATAGAAAATTATTTTTTTTTAATTAATTCTTTATTATCCCTCTCCTAGTCTGCTGAAAGTTCATTATAGATAAGCACCAAAATGATTTAAATGGAGTACAGTGGAATGATATTTGAACACATCTGTATGTGCATTGTTGATGAGAACAAAAAGCTGTGGTGACAAAGAAGCTACATCACTGGTTGATAAATGATAACCTTCTTGACAAACAGGTGAACAGTCATTGGGCTGACATATACAGATGAACAACCATTCACTTTCACATTTGCACCTACGGGTGATTTAAATTAACCAGTTGACCTGGTAATGTGCATGTGTTTGGAATGTAGGAGGAAGCTGGAGTACTTAGGGATTAATGATGAGTTATCTTGTAAAAAATATACATAATACTATATAAAGATGAAATAATTATAGGAAAAATAAGAGGAAGAATTATTTTATAATGTATATAAGCAAAAAAAAAAAACCTAAAAATGTCATTTTGTACAGCAAAATAAATATATTAATACAAAGTTATACGTGTAAAGAAATAATTATTATAAAAATGAAGCCGTAAATCCAATATTTAATGGATTATATATTTTCATAAGTCATGAATACTAAATGTATAGTAACCTGGCCAGCCATCGGGTTTTCTCAATGTATTCCGTACTGAGAAATGGGTCTGGAATTGGGCCAATCACTGTGAAATATGCACGATCTATTCTCTACCGAACCAATCACAAGTGCGTGTGTGTAGGGGGGGAGTGGGGGGGCTTCTCTTTGAGAAAGACGGATGGCTGGCCAGGTTAAACTTATAGACCATGTCTGTTTAGAGAAAAAAAAAAAAATCACTCTATTTTAGGTACATACCAAGTTGATTCCACGAAGGAACACATACAAAATATGTTACAAAGATTGAGAGCCAGCAGAAATGCCAAAGGTGGGTAGTATTTTTGTGATTAAGGATGAGAGAGGCAGCATGTAATCAAAAGTAGAGAACCTCAGGGAAATCTGTTAAAATATCAATATTTTGAGATAGGGACAAGTGGTTCTTCCTAATATCAACAGCTGAATTCCCTCAGTATAGTCCAGATTAAATATATCTTTTACAATTAATTAGCTCACAATAGCCTGTAATTTATATGACAAAAAAGGGGCTGGTGTGTGTGTGTGTGTGTGTGTGTGTGTGTGTGTGTGGGGGGGTGTCTCTGAAACTGTTTTAGTCTGGTACCTTTATTTTGCATACCTTTCTGTGACTCGGATGGCAGGCAGCTTTTAGGTTTCCGCTGCTTGCCTCTGGATGAAAAGAGGAAAGGAGCAAGAGAAAAAAAAAGAGGGAGAGAGAGAGAGAGCCATGACTCATTCACATTATCCTCTGAAGTGGAAATTCTGAAAATGTGTCTTACACACACAAAAACCTGCACTTGCACACAAAACACACACACATGCGCGCGCACACACACACACACACACACACACACACACACACACACACGCACACGCACACGCACACACAAATACACGCGAGGGGAACACAGGAGCCCATTTGGAGTGGCACCATGTGAGATGTGCTCTGAGCAGCAGCAGTCATACACTATGGGACCTCTCCAGAGGAGAAGGTGTATCTTAATTTGTGTCATAGCTTTATTCCCAGTGCAGAGAGGGAGTGTTACTCTAATCCATGACCTGAAGAGTGGGACCACAGTTTGACCCAGGGTGTTTCACAGATAGGGCTCACTGTGTTAGAAAAAAGCTTGTCAATATCACACTGTGTTTAAAATGGACCAATATTTAAAAGTGGATTTTAATGCCGTTTAAAGGGCAAAGTCCATATAAAAATGCATTTCCCTGTAACTATGTGTTTCACCTCCTTGTAGGCCACAATTTTCCTTGCAGATCAGTAGAAAAGGATGCATTGTGGGATTTACTCGAGGTTTCATTGCTTCAGTGGCAACTACAACATTGAGAGTGTGATGTAACTGTGGATTTTTTTGCCCACAAAAAGAAAAGCTCTAAGATTGAGTCAAGCCTTGAAAGGAGGGAAATTACTAAAAAGTCAGAAAATCACTCTGGACAAGCTGTTTTTTTCCCCCCTTTGGTGTAGGTCTTTTAAAAGGAAAATAGAGTTTCAAAGACACTAACTTCTCCAGTCTACATTTATTATTATTATTATTATTATTATTTTATTACGTCTTTTTAGAATTTTTGTGTTAGAATAAACATGCTAAATATTTCATACTTTAATGAGATGAAATGGAAAAGAAACAACAAAAGTGCTTTTTAGCTGATGTTTTCAATGTATAAAATAAAATGTTATCACACTGAATTTGTAGTGTGTGCATATATATATATATATATATATATATATTGTGTATGAAACTTGAGCCAACCAGCATTTTGACTTTTGTTTATTAGTGACTCAAACATGGTAAAGTTTCACTACTTTTATTCCTGTGGCATTTCACTCAGTACTATTATTGAGTTGAACTAATGTAGCTTAGCTCTACTTGCTTGCTTATTGTAAGTCGTGAGGAGGAAAGCCACGTGTCCTAACTCACTATAACAGTGAACAGACATCAGCATTAGAGTAACTTTGGTTCTTTTGAAGCTTATTGAGTTTATAACTTATATAGAAAGGAGGGTAAGGACGATGCTATTTAATTAATATAATATTGTAACTTTGATCATTGAGTGACGAAAAAATGGCCAGATTTCACAACAATCTTACAATGATCACAAAGATCTCCAATGATCTTCCAGTGATCTCCATGGTCGCCACAGTCTCCTCAAAGTTTAGACTCTGTTCAAAATAATATCTCAACGATCCCCAAGGGAAGTGATCTCTCAACGAACACTCAAGGTGCCCTCAACATTCTCATTAATCTCCCGATGATCTCTCAGCAATCTTTCACTGAATGGCAAATATTTCCACCCCAAAGGTAGAGATGGTTGAGAGATCAATGAGGGAATAGGTACGAAAATCTTGATGACCCTCCAGCCTGATCTGACTGACCAGACAGTTAAAAGTATGGAACCAAAGGCACAACAAATACACAAGGATCTCCCAAACATTTCCACAGAAACGGCTTTTTCGAGGCTTAGGAGATCCTTGAGAGATTGGGCCAATTTTTGAACACTCAGTGGTTTCCCAGTGATCTCCATGCTGTGCAAAGGAGTCCTTAAAGGGATACGCCACCCCCAGACCAAATTCAGTGTATCCCCCACACTCCCCAGACTAAATAAGTGTGTGGAA